>WBMZ01010027.1:0-56161 GCA_013400975.1 Atrichornis clamosus
CTACGTCCCCATAACCCGGGACAAGTGGTGACTTGGGGTTCACGCTGCAGGTTCACCCAAGAGCACTGTGGGACCTCCTGGTGGGGTGTACAGATGTCCCAAGCAAGCCTAGGAAAGCCTGGTGCTGCAGGAGGATGGCAGCGAGGAGAGTCCTTGAAGCTCCTTGGAGAGGAGGCTCAGGGAGCTGTTCCGAGCAGAGCCAAACAGGGAATTTGGAGATCAATGGTTCTGTCTGCTGAGAACAGGCTTGAGAAACAGCCTGCTTTAGTAAAACTTGCAGTAACTTTTGGGGGGAAATCAGTTATACTGGAGCAGTTGACAATTAAAGAGCATTCTCCAGCAACTATTTTTCATCCAAATTACATTCCAGACCCTCCATTCAGGCACATAAGATGTATGTTCATCAAGAAAGTAAACACACAGATTCCTCCCTGTCCGACAAACACTGCAGTTTATGTTCAGACCCCTGAGCCAGGGAAGTGGAAAGCACTAAACCAGCCTCTGACATCCCTCAGATAACAAGGAAAATCCTTGCAGCCGGTGTTAACAGGATTGGAGTTGTTTGGTTTAATCTGAATGTATTTATGTATTGTTAATGCAATTTGGCGAAGCTGTTTCCTTGCTTGCAAAAGTCTGGATTTAGCAAATATTGGCTGGTTAACTATGTTGTTACTTAGCAACCCTAATTGGATTTCAAACGGGAGATTTTGTTTTGGAAATATTACCTGTATCACTTAGCACTGTGAAATAAGTTCCTGCCTTCCTCGTGCAGATAAACCCAATCATCACTCCCCAATTTGCTGGGGTTCCAGCTTGTTTACCCACTTGTCTGGCAGGAGCTGACAGATTCCCTCCTCCCCCGGCCAAGACCTGCAATCTTCTACCGGGAGGTGGAATTCCAGGACCAGCACAAGCTGCTGCTGCAGCCTCCAGCATGAGTGGCAACCCCGTGGTGACACCGTCCCCAGGCACAGTGGCAGTCACAGAATCACAGAATCTTTTAGGTTGGAAAAGCCCTCTAAGGTCATTGAGTCCAACTTATCTCCCAGCACTGCCAAGGCCACCACTGACCCACGTCCCCAGGTGCCACATCCACTTGTTTTTTAAATCCCTCCAGGAGACTCCACCACTGCCCTGGGCAGCTGTGCCAGGACTGGACAACAATGAAGCAATTTTCCCAATATCCAACCTAAACCCCCTCTGGCACAACTTGAGGCCATTTCCCCTTGTCCTATTGCTTGTTCCAGCTCAACTGCTGGGCTCATGTGTGGGAAGAGTGCCCAGCTGAGCACAAAGGGGCCGAGCTGCTTCCCATCATACCAAAGCTTCTGCTGCTGCAGGCACCAACATGTCCCATGGATCTTGCAGGGATCCGGAAAGTGGGGTGGGCTTCTTTTCCCAGTGTTCCTCTCCCCTTTTTACCACATTCTTCTGGAGTCAGGATAGACAATGGGATGCCCAAAGGTGTTGCCCATCTACCTGCAGCCCAAAGCTTCTGACGGGGAATGGCCGCACCAGCAATGCCCAGGGAGAACTCCAGTGGAGTTTTCCCTGTGTGTGGAGCTTTCTTTCTGGAAAGCAGCTGGTGTTGTGCCATTTAGTGATACTGAACAGGCAAGACAAGCATTAAGCCAATTACAGCCTCCAAATCATTGCATAGCCATGTGCCACTGACTGCAGGGAGCGGACGGGAATGAGCATTGATCGGAGCCTGGAGCCGTGCTGGCCCCACCGCTGGATAGCAGCCGGCACTCCCGGTCCTCCCACCTGCCCCTGAGAGCCACAGAACTCCAAAAGGTCTGCAAGGGGGCACAGAAGGGAGCTCAGTCTCTATGGATGAGGAATTTGGGGTTGTGCTGCATCAGGCAGGAAGGTTTGTTTGGGTCGGATGGTTCCTTCCACAGCCCTTTATGTCCACAGAGATCCGATGGTGTGGGAGCCAAACAATTAAAGGGATGCTGATGTCCTTGTGCAGCACGGAGGGAGGAGAGGCAATTACAGGGAAGTGTCAGCCTGCAAAGCAGGCTCCTTCTGCTATGAAGATGGTAATCTGAATTTTCAGGAGCAGTATTTTCCCTGATGGCTTCAGGGTACGGAAGTATGGGAATGAGCATGGCCCTGACTCCCTTGCAATGGGACGAGCCCAGTGCCCACCACATCAGACCCTGACAGAGCTGGGCCATGGAAATCCAGCCTGCTCAGGGGCAGGCACCTCCTTCCTTCCTCCAAACCTCTAAAGGGATGCTGGACGCAGTCACAAACCTCCCAACATGGCCAGACTCAGTTGTAAGCACATGGGTTTGGCCCCAACCCCAACTGGATTTTCCCAGTAGGGGAAAACTGTGGGCAGTTCTATGGAGCACTCTTTACCAGCTCAACAAATGCCATCTGAGCCAGGCTGGATCCAGACAACCATTAAAGTTGGAAAAGACCTCCAAGACCATCAAACCCAGCCATTCCCCCAACACTGCCAAGGCCACCACTGGCCCAGGTCCCCAAGTGTCACATCCACACAGCTTTTAAATTCCTCTAGGGACAGGGACTCCACCACCCCCCTGGGCAGCCTATTCCAATGCCTGACCACCCTTTCCGGGAAGCAATTTTTCCTAACATCCAATCCAGTTTATTTCCATGATGGTTTGGAGGTTTCCAGTCTGATACTAACCCAAATTTAGGTTGGCAGTGACCTGCCTGGGAAAGGAGATACAGATTTTCTGGCCTCTGTCCCAAAAGAGTTCTAATTTCACCTCATGGTAACTCCACACACCCTTGAGATGAATCCAGGAGATGACAGGACCTTCCTTGTTTTACTTGGGATACTTCTCCACAGCAAAAAGTGCCTCTCCAGGAGTTTTGGTTAGAAACTCAAAAGCAGGGGAAGAGAAATGAAAGGACAAACAAAACCATCTCCATTGAGCCCTCTCATTATGAGCCAGGCCTGGAAAATCCCATGGATACCTTCTTGGTGTTGGAAGCAGCTCCGGTGGTGACTGGCCATACTGAGGGGCTGTTTCCTTCAGGTGGAACCAGACCGTGAATTTAGAGGGGAAACAGGCAGGGAAAGGCAGTGCTATTCTGCTGAAAATTTAAATGAAAGTAGATTTATTTTGTCTTTGTTCCAGATCTCAGGAGACGGTGTTGACTTACATGTTGGAAAACCAATCCCTGCAAACAGCAACTCGGAATTGTTGTATTAAACCTGCCACCTCCCGCTAAAGCCCTCGAGCAAACAAAAACCTGATGGAAGCAGCTGATTTTTTCTCAACTCAAACCCCAACCTGTTTGTCAGGTTCCAGATGCATTTTACAGCGGTTGAGAGGGTTTTTTTTTTCTTGTTATTGTTGCTGGCTGATTTTAGCAAAGCAAACATCGAAGAAGAGCAGATCAGAAAGTGAAAACATTTCTCCGATAGAACTCAGGTTTGAAATGAAAATTGTAATTTCAACCAGGATTAAGCTACAATTATCCGGCATCTCTTTTAACTGAGAATTAAAGAGAGTGCTGAATGGGAATGTTGTTGTGTTCTGTTTGAACACCCACAGCCTCAAGAACATCCTTTATCTTGAGACACAGGAGTTCTCCCTTATATTGTTACCTGCAAGCCTCTGCTTGGTTACGGCAGAGGCTTTTGCACGGGCTGATATCTGCCAGTCGATCTTCCTCTGCCAAGCCCTTCAGCCTACCTAGACAGGGACTATTTTAAGCTCTTCAAATGAGATGAAAAATAAAATGTTAAGAGAAAAAGCGAGGCTCTGTGCTGCCTTTACAGCCCCTTGAAATCAGCATTCATCTCAGCTTCCGAATGACCCTGATTGGCAACAACTCCGCGTATTCCCACAATTAAACAACATTTGAACTCATGTTAATGGCAACAGAACAATTATCTGCAACAGCCATCCATGGGGGAAGCAGGCTGGATCATCAAGAGTCAATCTCGGTGCAAATAAAGGCTTAGCCTTGCAGAGGAAAGCCACGGAAATCTTCAGTGTGAGGAATAAAGATTCTTTACTTAACTGTGGCTCCATAAAACCAGTGCATGAACAATATATTGGAATGTCAAGAGCAAGTAGCTGCTGAAATTTGGTTGCTTAATTGTAAACCTTGCTAAATATTTCCACTTAAAAAAAAAAAATTTAGTGTTCTGAGGCTGCAGAGAGGCATTTGCCTGGTCCTGGTGTCAGAAATATAATGTTGGAGCTTTGTGTGGGAAATGCAGAGGCAGCACAACAGAGTGAAACAATGGATGGCGGGGTAAGGGGAGGTTTTAAGGGCCTGAATTTATTCTTAATGAAAGAGATGCTCATTATATTTCTGGAAAGCTTAGGAATAAATGAGTAGGGGGTTATTTAATAGGAAATTCCATGGAATTGTAAAATCATGGAATGGTTTGGGTTGCAAGGGACCTTAAACTTCCCCCAGTGCCACCCCCTGCCATGGGCAGGGACACCTTCCACTATCCCAGGTTACTCCAAGCCCCGTCCAACCTGGCCTTGGACACTTCCAGGGATGGGGCAGCCACAGCTTCTCTGGGCAATTTCCTAATGCAGAAGATCTGATCAAAAGTGCTTTTTTGGCCCATCCTATCCGTATGGATTATATTGGTTCAGTGAGAAACAGAAGAAACTGGAGGGGGAAAGTGTCCAAGGCCGGGTTGGACGGGCTTGGAACAGCCTGGGATAGTGGAACATGTCCCTGCCCATGGCAGGGGGTGGGACTTCAATGGGCTTTAAGGTACCTTCCCACCCAAACCACTCCATGATTCTATAAAAGTTGTGCATGTGGAGAGACCCTGCAGCTCATTCCAGGTGGGAGAGCACCAGTGGGTTTGGGAGGATCCCAGCGTTGTGTTCACATGGCATCACCATCCAGCAGGGGCTTCTCCTTCTGGATTTCTCAGCTTTTCCTCTAATAAAGCTCCTTGCTCATTCCCAGCTGAAAGAAGACATAATAAAAGTGATGGCAGGAAATTGAGGCGAGCTGGGGTTAAGAGAGACAATAACAAAACTGCTTTTACAGGGTAATCTCTAAGCCTTTGGTAGCTCATGCTAAAGAGGGCTTTGAAATCAGCAAGAGAATTAAAAATATTGAGATCAGCTAAAACATTCCTATCCTTTGCACATCAAAGAGGATACCCACAGGGACAGATTTGCTGCCATGGAATAATTTCCACTTTTTACAAGAAAAATGAAAGCGTTTGGTGCTTCTCCCCCCTTCCCTTAGCAGGAAACCACTGCACAGGGGGAAATTTCTGTGCTCCCTAGAACAATCTCCTCCTCATGCAAACAGTGATGTGGGGAGAACAGGTCTGCAATCCATTGCCATGTCAGAGAGCTGGTGGAAAGGGAGAAGGAGGAATCTGCCTCCAAAATCCACTGCCAAGGCTTGAATGTGCTGAGTCCTGCTTAGCCCAGAGGTAGCCCAGGCTCCCCCAGCTGGGTCCAAGACCCCCAGTTGCCCACTGACGGCTTTGCAGTCTGTGCTGGTGTCACAGAGCTAGGCACAGGGGGGTGAGCTTCCTCCCAGAAAGCTCATTCCCAAAGAAAACCAGTGCTGAATCCAAGGAAAATCTGCCCCAAGCCCTGCAATGCGGATTCAGGTGTGATGGAGCAGCAGGTCCAGCTGGGGGCCTGGTCACACTCACTTGAGCTTGGAAGAAAGGTTTTTAGGGGTTTTTTGGAGCTCCCTGAGGGCCAGGCCAGAAAATTTGCACATGCAGGATTGCAGTAGGTCTGTGAGAACGATCCAGGGCCTGTCTGTATGCCTGGGATGGCAGCTGCATTCATAAACTGGATAAAATTAAGTATAACTCTGCATTCCCTCCCTCACTCCTGACCTGCTGGAATATCTTCTGCCTTTCCTTGTTGAAAACCTGTTTTTACAGCAAAGTCTGCTTTTAAAATAGGCTTTGTTCCAGGGAAAGCTTATTTGCCAGGCCCATCCCTGGGAGGGGTGGAAGATTTGGGGAGCAGGGCACCGTGAAACTGCAGAATTCCTCCAAATCCTGTGTCAGGAAGCTGGCTGGAAGCACTCAGCTTGGCTGCTCTCCATCAGCCCTTCCCTAGTACATGACTTCACCCTTGTGTTTTCTCCTCTTCTTTCCTGTCCTGCTTCTCATCTGCCTTTTGGGCTTGGGGATCAGTGAGCTCCGGGCCTGGCTCCGGCACGGCTCCGGCTTGGCATGGGGGGCACTGAGCTCCCAAATTTGGCATAGGACACCAGCCAGATGTGGCTGATGGGACACAGGAGCCCCTGTGGCTCAGAGGGTCCTCCAGGAATCATCCAGCACGTACTTTATCCATATAAAAGAACGACGGAAGGCCACGGCCCTGCTCTGATAGAAACCAGACAGCCCCTGGGTATCCATTGGAATCCAGGCTCAGGAACATATTGCCTCTGCATGGTGTGGCTCCCCCGATTCCTGGAGTATCCCTACTCCTGCAAATCACTCAAATTGGTTAAAGGACAAGCTGTCAGGCCCGAGGCAGCACATTCCTCCCTCCCTTAGCCCACCCAGCCCCGGCAGGGCCACACTGGGGTGGGTGTGAGGGAAGAAGTGGGTTCATGTGTGGGCTGAGAGGGGCTGAACTCTGGAGATGGTGTCCACAGAGTCCTTTAGGTTGGAGAAGACCTCCAGGATCATCAATCCAACCATTCCCCCAGCACTGCCAAGGCCACCACTAACCTCTGTCCCCAAGTGCAACTTCCACACGACTCAGTCCCTGAAGGGAGAGGGATTCAACCACTGCCCAGGCAGCCTTTTCCAGTGTTTGACAACCCTTCCCATGGAGGAATTTTCCCTGATATCCAATCTAAACCTCCCCTGGCACAGCTTGAGGCTGTTCCCTCCCATCCTGTCCCTGTTCCCTGGGAGCAGAGCCCGAATCCCCCGGCTGCCCCCTCCTGTCAGGGACTTGTGCAGAGCCAGAAGGTCCCCCCTGCGCCTCCTTTGCTCCAGGCTGAGCCCCCCCAGCTCCCTCAGCTGCTCCTGGTGCTCCAGTGCCTTCCCCAGCTCCATTCCCTTCCCTGGACACACTCCAGCCCCTCAATGTCCTTCTTGTGAGGGCCCAGACCTGACCCCAGGACCGGAGGTGCCTCACAGTGCCCAGCACAGGGGACAGTCACTGCCCCGGTCCTGCTGGTCACACTGTGGCTGGTACAAGCCAGGATGCCTTTGGCCTTCTTGGCCACCTGGGCGCACGCTGGCTCAAACTTGTCCTCAGAGCATCCAGAGAGGGCTTGGGAAGCTGGAGCTCCGCTCCTCACTCATGATGGTGGAGGTGGGGTGGGTCCTGCTCCATGGTTCCGTGAACAAGCTTCATTCTCATCAAAGTCTGTCCCAAAGTGGTTCAAGGTTGCTTTGCCAAGGCAAGGGGTGAGGAGGGAACAAAGTTGGACTTGTGGTGGACTCCTTGGCCTGCTGCTCCCAGGGCCAAGCATCTCTGCCGGAGAATGTCTTGGTTTGCTCCAAAGTCCCTACTTGGAGCCAGGAGTGAGCCCAACCAGCAGTGGAGCTTTCAGGACTGTGCCCACCTTGCAAAGCCCCTCGAGGAAGCAGAAGGGAGTCAGGTGGACACACCTGGCTTCTTCCCAGCCCTTGGATGAGATATGGCCAAGCCCCGTTTCTCCCCCAATCCTTCTGCTCTCTCCCTTTTACCTGTCCCCCCTCTCCACCCTGTGCATGGAGCGCTGCTGCCACTTCTGTTTCACTGTCCCCGGAGACACCAATTCTGCAGCCATCACGGACGGAGACGCTAATTAAATTGTTCGAAAATCCAATAAAAATGCTTTATGAGAGTGTCTGTCATTGGCAAAGGTTTAGGGAAGAAAATTAGGCTCCTCCAAAAGCAAAGCAAAAAAAAAAAGTCCATCCTCCCTCATTAGACCCTTGATGTATTTCACTGTAAATGGTTTCTGGGTGCTACAAATTGCAATTAGCCCAGTGGGACTGGTTTCCCAGTGCAGGGCTGGTGGGGAGGGCTGGGGATGTTTTGTGGTGAGTGTTCAGGTGTTTTCTCCTGTCCCTGCTCTGAATGACAACGCGGTCTCAGGCACAAGCTGGGATGGACAAGCCAGACCTGTTTATAGATTTTCTCATTCCCCAGCCAGCGCCAGAGAGTATCAGTAATGCAACCAATTAAGAGGATTAAAAGCCATATTTTTAATTTATTTTTTGATGACAGAAGCACTGCCAGGTCCTGTGGCTGTGATCAAGGTCCCCATGCTGTCCTTGTCCCAGACAACACTGGGATTGATTTGTACAGGGGATTATTGTCCTGCACATTCCCCCAGCTCTCAGGGATGCACAGCAAGAGAAGCCAAGGTCTCCTGTAGGTGTTCCCAAACCCAGGAATGCTGTGTTCTACCTCATTTTCTACCTTCTGTGTCCCAGAGAATGCACAGTTACTCACACAGAGGGGAAGAGAGGCTGTGCTCATGCTCTGGACCTGGGCATTTGCTGGAAACCCTTGCAAATGGAATTACCTCTTGTTGGCTGCCTATGGAGGGGGAATGGCTGGGCCATGCTGGGAACACTTAAGAAAAACAAATACCACAAAGCTTATGATGTAAATACTCCGAGCAGGCCAAATGCTCTGTAATTCCTCTTAATTATGCAAGCAGGAGAGAGAAGAAGCTGTGAGGGAACACATTCCCCACCCGGAGCAGGGAGCACTGTGAGCACAGGGCCCGTTTGCAGCGTGGAGCAAAAGCACCAACCCAGACCCGCTGTGTGGAGGTTTCTGCTGTGTGGTTCTCTTCTCGTGCTGATGCAATGGCATCTCCAGAGGGGAAATGTCCCAGAATGAGCCAGGGCTTCCCATGGCACCTGTCAGTTCAACAGATGAGAGCCAAACACAGGGGTCCAACCCTGGGGCTCTCCGGTCACCTCATCCTGGCAAGAGGTGGGAGCCTGACTGCAGGGAGAGGGAGACACTCCATGGAGACTCACTTCATCTCACAGGGCTTTCAGCTTGCTTCCTGCAGGAATTTGGATGCAGGGTCACCCCTTTGAATCCTCTGGGAATAGCTGCTGAAATCAAGCTGAGTGCTGAAGCCCTTTTGTTCAGCGAGTCTCCTGCTAGGAGAGACTCTGCTTTTATTTCAAAGACTCAGCAATTTGGATCGGTTTAACCTTTTCGAGGTTTCCTGAGCACAATGGCACAGATGAGCTTTAAAGCCTCTTCAAGAGCACAGGTTGAAGCCGGAGACTTGGGGGGAGGGAGAAGAAAGCACGTCAAGCCAGAGGAGCCGATACTGTCACTTCCAGACGTGATTTGCCTGCCAACCCCCCCCGAGAGCTTCTGCTGAGGCAGAGCAGAGCTGGGTTTGCTGAGAGTCAGGGCTGTGCTGCTGCATGTCCTTGTCCTGAGCGCAGGCTGCTCCAGTGGGCTCCAGGGGCCACGGAATTCCACCCAAAGCCGTGGCATGGGAGAGCCAGGAGATGGGAGAACAGGCAACAGGAGGTCACCAAACCAACAGGAACATCCAACGTGGGTGTAAGAAAGGGGTCAACACAACCCGCAGCCCCTGATCAGGCTTTCCCCTGATGACATCTCAATGACCCCTCTTGCAGACCCAACTCCCAGCTTCATCCCGAGGCTGTTCCACTGGGTTCACCACATCCCCCGAGGAGCCAAAGTGCATCCCAGCCCGTATGGGTGGAGCGCGGGGCTGGAAGTCCCCTGGATAGCAGGGGCGAGGTGATTGCTCAGTGGAGCAGGGCAGCGCTCCTTTGATGTTGGAACAACAAAGGCGGGTGCGGGAGAGAAAGGTAATGTGGATGCTGGGAACAGCGGGATGCATTTCAAACGGAGCAGCAAGAGCTTTGAAGATCAATTTCTCCCAAGGAAACAAACGGCTCTTCCCGAGCTCCTCCAGAGCCCCAGTCCTGCTCTCCCCCTTTCAAACTTTGTGGAGCTGGGCCTCTGTTGAGTGCAATCTTTGGGAATACGTTTGTCCCCAGGCTGGATGCTCCCTGGGGATCAAGGTGGGAGGCTTGGGCTGCTCCTGCCTTCCAGCGGCTCTGCTGCCCGCTGAGCAAAGGCAGGAAGGGCAGGAATTATAGGAATTATCCCCGGGTCACAGCACCCTCCCGGCCCCAAGGTGAAGGGGAAAGCCGCTCAAAGCAATTATTTACAGAGCAGTTGATGAATGTGCTCCCAAGGTGGATGCAATCAGGATCCTTGGCAGAGGGAGGGAAGGGAGAACGGAGGAGACCTCAGCACCCCAAGGACACGCGACCACTGCCGGGGTGAAAGCTCAGCTCTCCCAAGTGTCACAGCAGGATTATTCCATTCCCTGGATTTCCATCATCAGGAAAACCACAGAGTTTGTGTGGTTTTTAACCAAGGCTCCAATTCTGCCAGCTCAGGACTGCTGGAGCTGGGGCTTAGGAACAAACAGGGAATGCTCTCAATACCTAAACCTTTGTTAAGGCTCACTCACATCACCTCTTTCAGCTTCACATTAACAGAATTGGTGTTTTTGGAACAGTTCCTTGAAAGGGGGAAAAAAAAATAAACAACCTTTTTTTGTGCCAATGTTTTCTAAGCAAAATATTTTGAGTTTTCTGCTTTGGTTTATTTGCTTTGTGTGAGCTTTTAAATCAGACACAATTAACACAAAAAGGAGCAATATCTTGTAGTTGTCATGAAATGCTTGTTTTCCCTCTTCATCTGCTAAACATTGATACATGAAAATAATCTGCCCCTCCCTCCACTGCCTGTTTTCTTGTAAAAACCAGCAGCCAGCTTAAAATAGGCACTTGGGGCTCCCAGCTCCATCCCAGGAAGCTCCCCTTGCCCAGCTCCCTCCCGTTCTGCACCCACACCTTCGTGGGGACATGAGCTGGGTTTAGCCTCACCAAATTGCATTATGTTTTAGTGGTTTATTATTTGGATTTTCATGCAGAGCAGCCTGTTCCAGCTCCTCATAACAAAGACAATTATGCTAAGTTTATTGGATTTGCATTCAGGGCTGATTTGTCAGAATTGTATATTGGTTCTGGGAGATGGAAGGGGAGGAAGAGATGGTGCATTTGCTTTTCATGAGCACAGGAAAAAAAGAAAGGAATAAAATTAATTTCTCTGTTTCACAACCCTTCCAGCCAAATCCCTTCTCAGTGCACAGATCCTTCCCTTCCCTTCCCTTCCCTTCCCTTCCCTTCCCTTCCCTTCCCTGCAGTGAGGAGGCTGCTCCAGGATTCCATGCCCCACTACTGCACTGACATTCCCACTGCCACAGCTGCCATCCCTGTGCCAGGCTCTGCAAACCCTTCTTCCCAGGGCAGATTGCCCAAAATCCTGGAGAAGGTGCCAGGCTGGCTCCTGTCCTCTTGGAAAGGGCTTGAGGGTGGCTTTGTGTCATCTGCCAGAAAGGCTCCTCCTGAGAGTGCTGCTGGAGCCAGGAAAAATGCCACCTGGCAGGGAGATCACAGAATCATGGATTCATGGAATGGTTTGGGTTGGGAGGGACTGTAAAGCTCATCCATGTGCACCTTCCACTAGACCAGGTTGCTCCAAGGCCCATCCAACCTGGCTTTGGACACCTCTCCCAATATCCCACCTCCCTCTCCCATGGAAAACCGCAGTGCTTTGACCAATGCAGGTATTCCCTGATTGGTTTCCTGACTTTCCCACAAATCTCACTTTTTAAAATTTAAATTTTCCCACTGCCATGCCCTGTTTGCACATAACCTTGCCGTGCATTTATCGGTGCCATCCCAGCAGTCTCCATGGCAACCTGGCCCATCACAGGGCACGACGCTCCCGAGGTCAAAGTGGGAATGATTGCCTGTGGAAGAGGGACACAGCTGGATCCATTCCCTCTATTAAATGCTGCAAATGACCACGTATTTTCATGGCCATGTGTCTCCTCTGGCTTCTCGTGCCCATGAGGATGAGATTAAAATGTTGAGTTCGACCTTGGCTTGAAGCAACATTTGGGATCTCACACCCATCTGAGGATTCCCAAAGGGATGTGAGGGTGGATGCACAGCACATGGGGGACAGGAATGCAGCACTTATCTCAGACTGTGTGATCCCAGAATGGTTTGGGTTGGAAGGATCTCAAAACCCATCTTGTTCCACCCCCAGCCATGGGCAGAGACACCTTCCATGGACTAGGTTGCTCCAAGCCGAATCCAACCTGGCCTGGAACACTTCCAGGGATGAAAATCCCTGTGCAATAAGTCTCTGCAGGCTTTTCAAAGCACACATGTGCTCAGTTCCTGCAGAAACTTGGGGGAATGGGGATGTGCCTCCCTCTTCTCCTCCAGCACCTTGTACACATCAAACACAGCAGTGGGTTTGAGACAAAAGTGCCACTGGGTTTTCTTTCCTTGTTTTTCCCCTCCTCCTTTAGAAGACAGATCTCTTCCACCTGCACCTGGTCCAGATGTTGTGTGCATGACTAAGAAGAACTGTTTTAATCATCTCCTTGTTCTGGGCTCCCTATTTAAAATCACTGTTAATTTATTCTGCCTTCTCGAGCTTCTCAGTGCCTACTTCTCATTGCAAAGCCTCAATATTTCTTCACACTGTCCCATGGTTTTTATTCTAGTTGCAAGCCAGTAGTGGACAGTGCCTTTTTTCATAACTCTTAGAGGGAAGACTCACGCCTACAGAAGATGCTGAAGCCTGCAGGAGGAGAAACGATCCACAGAGCCAAATAATGCATCCTAGAACCCTGAAAAGTCTCTCCTCCAGCTTCCCTCTGTGTTCCTGGCATCCTGAAGGATTGCAAGGGCCCCGTTTGCAGCAGGGCAGTGAGGGGTGGGTGTCCCACACCCAGCCAAGGAGCATCACCAGTGTCTCCATGTCCTGCCCCGCTGCTTCTCCCCATGCCACCATCACCAGATATCATCCCTGGTGCTCCAGATCCTGTGGAGCAATTGGGATTTGCTGCCTGTGCTTGGGAAGTGTGAGGAAACAACCAATGAGGCAGGAGGTGGCTTCAGCAGGACCTCCCAAGAGGGCTGGGAAGGGAGGAGTCCTCACACTGGGTGTGATAATAAGTCATAAATCCAGCCCTAATCCAGGCCAGTTAGGCCGCTGTAACTAATCCTGGCTTTTCCTCTCCCCTCCACAGGAGCTGTTCTTCACAGGGCCTGGTCCGGCTCACTCCCTGAGGGAGGTGTTCCAGCTGCTCCCAGCCCAGGATCATTTTGCCCCACTGGAAGAGTCACAGCCACGCTGAACAGAGATGGATGGATCCCTTTAGAGGTCACTGAAGATCCAGTTCAAGGAGCTGATGTGTTCCCTGTGCACTCAGTGAGACCCCCCAGACAGGCTCAGTTTGCAGTCCTCAGACCTCAGCGAGCGTGAAGACACCACTGAAACCCAGAGCAACTCAAACACTGAGAGATTTCCCACAGAAGATTTCCAGCCCTCTGCATCTGATATTTAAAATATTTCCCTTATTGTCGAAGCCAGGCAGCAAAACACTACAATTCAGGTGCCAAGCATGCAAAAAATGAGCTTAAAAAAATGTGATTTGGAAAAAAAGTTACCAGACTGGGCTCCTCTTGTTTGGTTGCTGGTGCCAGAGCATCCAGACTGTCTGTGGAAAAGACTTCAGAACCACAGGCAGCCAAACCGTTCCTGTGCGTAGCTGAATACAAAGAATCATGGAGTTCTTTAGGTTGGAAAATCCAACCATTGCCCCAGCAAGGTCACCACTAACCCCTGACCACAAGTGCCACATCCACACAGCTCTTAAATCCCTCCAGGGATGGGGACTCCACCACCCCCCTGGGTAGCCTGTTCTAATCCTAGACCATCCTTTCTGGGAAGGAATTTTCCCTAATATCCAACTTAGACCAGACCTGGCACAACATGAGGGTGTTTTCTCGCATCCTGTCCCTGTTCCCTGGGAGCAGAGCCCGACCCCCCCTTGGCTGCCCTCTCCTGTCAGGGAGTTGTGCAGAGCCAGAAGGTCCCCCCTGAGCCTCCTTTTTTCCATGAAACCTCAAGTTTCATGGACAGGCGTGCAAAGAATCACGCTTAGAGCACACGGCTTGGGAGAGCCCCAAACAGAGCCAGAGAAGGAAGATGAGCTGGGGAGATGATGGTGACACTGTACTTTGCCAGACGAGACAGGAATTCTAGGATATGAGACCAGTGTCCATACATTTGTTCCCATTCCACAGCCGAAACACTCAGCGGAGTGCCCAGCTCTCCTTAGAGAGTTCACAGAATCACAGAATCATGGAATATCCTGCGTTGGAAGGGACACACACGGATCATCAAAGTGCAGCTCCTGGCCTGGCACAGGACAACCCCAAGAACCCCACCAGGTGCCCCAGTTCCTGCTCCTGGAGCAGCTCCCTTCCCAGGCGGAGCGTGAATGCAAAGGAAACACGATTGAAGAACACTCGGGAAGCCTTAGGCACAGGCTGCAGGAACGGGTTAAGTGATACAAGGGAGTGATGTGAATCATTAAAGGCAGTGGGCGGATCCTAGAGTGGGAATAAGCACCGGGGCTGTGCCTCCCACGGCCGTGGGGGCTGAATGCCATGGATCTGCCCTCCTTTCCCAGAGGATCATCCCCGTGGCACCGGGGTGAGCCCACTGCCATGTTCTGTGCTGCAAACCTCGGGCTGAACTCGGGGAGAGCCCCCTGTGCTGCCCCAGCTGGGTTAGCTTTGGTTCTCCCAACTCCCAACACCTCAGGATGCTTCCCAGAGTGGAGCACTCTGGTTTTTGGGAAAGGACACAGTCTGCAAAGTGATGCGATTGCTCTGAGAGGCACTCTGGGAAAGCTTCAGTGGTAAAAAGCATCTTTTTTCTTTTCCAGCAAATGTTTCTATGGATATGTGTGGAGTGGGGGTTTGGGTGTCCTGGTTTATCCCTTCATCCCCCGGTGAAAGCATCACACAATCCCTGCTCCAATCCCTGTCCCAACAGCTGCTTCTGGAAGCAGGTGGCACAAACCCTGAGATGACACCCAAAGGAAGGACCTGTGGGAAGAAGCTTGGGTAAAGCAGACAAACAGGGATGTGAAAAGCTTGGGAGGGATGGATACTCCAGAGACACCTTGGGCTCATCTCTGGAAGCTCTGCAGATGCAGGAGGTGTGAGCAAGGGAATGAAAACGTTTTCTCCATGTCTGCAGGGTTGTACAGGCACTTTTATCCCTTTGGCCTGGGGCACTGTTCCTCTGTGCTGGTTGAGAACAGTCCCTGTTCCCAGAGGCCAGCGCTGGAGCAGCTGAGCAAAACAGCTGCAGGAGGAGGTCTGGGTGCTCTGCCTCTGGCATCGTGCTGAGAATTCCTCCTGTGGAGCTGCTTCCAGCTGCTCACCCACATTAATGCAGGGATCCAACAGTTTGGCTCCATGGCTTATTAAACTTTGCCTCTTCATGACAAGGTGTGAACCTGTGCTCTACAATAATTTTCCATAGCTTTTACATGCCAGGCCATGGAGCCCTGAACAGCAGGGGAAAGAGCAGGCTTCACAGGAGGGATGAGCATTTGGAGGTGACCAGATGGATGAGCCAGCAGTGTGTCAGGAGCTCTGCAATACAGACCCTCAGGAAGCCTGGGGCAGGGAATGTCTCCTTGATCACCGTGTGAGGTGTAACTCAGCACCTGCTCATGTGCTGGCCAAGCTGGGTGTGGCTCCAGAGGCTTTTCCCTGTGGCTCCAGAGGCTTTTCCCAGCCAGGATGTGGCCCAAAGAGTTGCTCCAACAGCACTTCATGGCTCAGTTATTCATCTCCACTCTTCCCTCTCCTCTCCCTTCCTGAGTCCCCCTGCCCTGGTGCTGGCAGGAGACTCGTGAGTGCCCTGACCCACAGCTTTGGCTTGCTCCTCACAGCTTCCAAGTGGCTGCTGGAGGTGGGGACTGATTTGCAAGTGGCCACCAGCCAGATCCAAGTAGCTGTGCTGTGTCACCCCTGGATGTGATCTGTGGGCTGTGCCTCAGAGCCAAGCTGTTTGTCACACCCTGGGAATCACAGCCAGCCCAGGACCCAGCCCCACTGCCCCTCACCAGCACCTCCAAAGGGTGTCTGTGCCAGAGCCATACCTGAGCAGGACTCTGGTGATGGATGAGAAGGGAAAAGAGGCAGGAGCAGTAGGGAGACAAGGAGATCAAGGCTTTTCAGAGCAAGCAGGGAGGCACACTGCACCCGTGAATAAAAGCTGTGTTGGAGGTGGGAAATGACTGATTCAGGGCTGCTAATGGCATTGAAACACCTGCAGACTCCACCTCCTCCTCCTCTTTCTCCTCCTCTGGAGCCCAGGAGCTGGCACAGCTTGGGGAGAGGGCTCTATGTTGGATGCAGCTGGCTGGAGGTGGATGTAGAACGTGCTCCCTCCACTGGTGTACAAAAAGGATGGCAGAGCTGGCTGGAGCTGCCCCTTGTCACCTCTGGGCTGTGGGAGACACCTGGAGCCAGGGGGGTAACTGGGAATGGCTGAGCATGGATGCCCAGCTGTGTGTTTCCAAGCAGGAAGGTTCTTCCTGATTTCCCATTACTCAGAGCTGAGCTCTCTGTTGGGAATCAAACCCCAGGATCAATCCATCACTTGCCCAACTTGTTGCTCTCCTCATGGCTCTGGTCCAGGCCATGCAGCAGCACGGAGATGCCACAGTTTTATCAACAAAACCCAGAGCAGGGAGAGCAACACATCCTTCAGTGGTGTGGGAACTCAGCTGTGAGGAGGAGGACGAGGAGGAGGAAGAGGAGCTCCTCAGGCTCTGAAACACAAAGGTGCGAAAACCAGGCACCATTTGAACAATGCAGGTTTGTGGGGTATTTTCTATTCCACAAGGAGAGCTCTCAGGCTGGCTCTGCAAAATCCCGGCAATCCATCAGCCTTGAGCAACCAGGGTGTGGACGGAAGGTCCTTCCAGTCAGGAAGCAGAGACCTTCCCAGCTTCATCTTGCTGCTGGCTCATCTAAAAGAACCGTGCAAGATCCCTGCTGTGTCATGGAGGCCTTTCTTCCTGGCTTTTCACACTCTAGATTAATTTAATTCTGTTTTGGCAGCAGCAATAACAGAGCGCAAATCCCCTCCTGACATCTGCTCCACATGGAGCTGGGAGGATTTGGGTTATCATCCTCACCACAGGCCTAGCTCCCTGCTCAGACACTGGCAGGTATTGAAGACAAATAATGGATCCTAGTAATCAAGAAGGGACAAGGAATGGGGAATGGGAAGCAGTCCGTGCTGTACAGTCCTTGTGGCCACATCTCCCTTGGTCCAGTTGTTAAAGAGAGAGCTGTTGCCTCTGGAGTTACTGGAGTGAGACTGACCTCAGGATTCCTCAGTGGAAGGGCAGGACCACCTTCTGGAGCTGCCTATCTTGGAATATAGCAGCCCAGAAAACCAGGTTTGCCTGGAAGTCTAACTTTGAGGGGGAAAGGTGGGTGAGGCAGATCCATCGTCATAGAATCCCGGAGTGGTTTGGGTTGGAAGGGGCCTTTACAAACCACCTCATTCCATGGGCTGGGACACTTTCCACTAGACCAGGTTGCTCCAAGCCCCGTCCAACATGGCCTGGAACACTTCTGTAAAGGTCAGGCAGCTCCTGATTTCTCAGGGGAAGTGGCACAGGTTGTGTTTTATCCTGGCACTCGCTGGGTAGCATTTGCCGTGTGAGTCAGGGGATATTTAAACTGATCATTTGCACAGGGAGATCCAACAAGAACCTGTGCCAGCCAAACACCAACAGAGAGAGGGGCCAGGAGGAGGCAGGCGGCCCCCTGCACCCATCCTGTTGTGCTGCTCTCCATTTACACCTCTTCATTTTCATCTGCCTCTCCTGGGCCTCAATCACCGCCCGAGCCCTCAGTCCCTTGTCAGATTCCGTTTCTGTGTCTGCAGCTGAGAGCAAAACTGAACCCTGGTGCTTTGGATGAAATCCTGGGACACATCCTGGCCTCTCTGACACTCCCCAAAGCTGCTGTGTGCCTGACAAGTGACATTCCTCTGCTGTGGGCCACCACAACCTGTAGGTATCATTAAATATCTGCAGCTCATACAGGGCCACACCGACTCTGTGACTTGTACAGGGACTGCTCCAAGCACAAGAGGACTTGGACCAGAGGAGATCAGCTTCCAGGATCGTATCCATTTGGTCACAATGCTCAGGACATTTCCTTGTGACACAAAGACTCCTTTGAAAGTCCACTCCCAAGTGGACCATAGAGTTTTCCTTGAGTCTTTGACCTCCTAGAGCTCATTCAGTCCAGTCTCCAGGAAATTATTGGGATTGCAACAATTTTTCTGATGTCCTGGAATTAAAATGAATGAAATGCTAGCAGGTAGCTGCTGGGGCTTCTGCCTGTTTCTCCACAACTTCTGCTTATCAGAGCAGTGTATTTTGGAAACTTCTACAAAGAAGAAAACCTGTTCACTTCACCCTCCTCATCCTCATTTTGCTCCATCTCTGCTCACAGCAAGTGCTTTGGCAGCTCCATTTCCTTGTCAGCCTAATCAGATCCACTGGGAACTATAAAGGAGGATTAAAGTGAGGTGAAGTGCTGAGGGTTGAGCTTCCCAAGCGGCTCCTCACAGGACCTGTGGAGAAATTTTCTGCAGCCTGGTCTTCCTGACATGGGATGAATTTAAATCCCAGGAGCTGCTAGCCTTGCAGTGTAACATAAAATGTCCCTTCTCCACAGAGCAAACTCTGAGCAGTGGAGAGTGGAGGAAGAAGCCAATCTGAATGTGAGTGAAAAGAGCTGGCTGTGCACATGGAGGATGTTATGGATTCAGGAATATCCTAGAGGAAGAGAAAAAGGGCTGAAAGAGTAATTCTGGCTGTAATGAGAGCCTGCTTGCTGACTGTGTCTGCACTACTGCAGCAGAAGGTGACTGAGAGCCTCATGGGCCAGTTCCTGGAATCATAAAAACCATGGAATTGTTTGGGTCAGAAAGAACCTTAAAGACCACCCAGTTCCAGCCCCCTGCCATGGGCAGGGACACCTCCCACTAGACCAGGAGGGTCAGTGGGAAGAGCTCTGCTGTCTGAGATG
Organism: Atrichornis clamosus; assembly: GCA_013400975.1. Taxonomy (NCBI): domain Eukaryota; kingdom Metazoa; phylum Chordata; class Aves; order Passeriformes; family Menuridae; genus Atrichornis; species Atrichornis clamosus. The sequence continues at coordinate 18,983 of WBMZ01010027.1, forward strand.
AGCATTAGGAAAGGCCCTGCTGGCCCGGCGGTTTGTACCAAGCCAGGCTGGCTGAGGAGCATGGAGCTCTTGTCTGAGGACAGCTATCCCAGCTGGCTGCTTCCAGCAGCTCTTGGGACACAGCAGGAAGATAGGAATGTGAGAAGGATGGCGATGTTTCAGGGAGAGCCTGCTTCCCACAGCTCCAAAGGCTCAGCAATAAACCTGGGAGCAATTACTCCACAAACCCGGCCTCTCCCAGGCCCTCGGGTGTGATGAGCAGAGATCCCTCCCCTCCATCTCTGGCCACTTGCTCCTGGCTGAGGGTGCCTGGCCCGCAGAGGAGCAGATGGGACAGAAGGAGACAGAGCCTAAAAATAAAGCTGATGGAAGCAGGATGTGGCATCCGTGCTGCTCATGAGAGCCTGCGCTGTCCTGCAGGGCGGCACGGATCCAGCGGATGTGGGGAAAGCTTGGAGCCCTTCCTGGTGGGATACACCCAAACCACAGCAGGAGCCTGCTCTTCCCCCACAGCATTCCCACAAAGACCTGCTCTCTCCAGACCTGCTCCATCACCAGCACAGCTCCGAGGCAAACTGGGCAGAGAAGCTGGATCCAAGTGCCAGCTGTCTCCAGGAGCTTCCTGCCTCCCCGCACGGCTGCTGTCAGCGTGGGCCAGGGCTTGGCCAAGAGCAGCATCTGGATGAGGACGAGCCAAGTCAAGCTTTGTTGGCAGAGGGAAAGGCTTGGGAGAGCTGCAGTCACGCTGGAGCTGCTCGACCACAATTCCTCAGGAATATGAGGTTCCATGTCTGACCTCTTCACATCAACTCCCAGAATCATGGACCACAGGATGGCTGAGGCTGGAAGGGACCACAGTGGGTCTTCTGGTCCAGCAGGGTCATCCCAGAGCACATGGATTGCATCCAGATGGGTCTGGGATATCCCCAGTGAGGGAGACTCCACAGCCTCTCTGGACAGGTCACAGGGAAGAAGTTCTTCCTCATGTCCAGGTGGACCGTCCTGGGCACCAGCTCCTGCCCATCCCTCTTGTGCCATTGCTGGGCCCCACAAGAAGAGCTCGGATCCAGCCTCTGGACACCCTCCCTCCAGATATTTACGCCCTACAACCAATTAGGACAAGGGCTTGTCCCTTCTTGCCCCACGGTGAGGGCAGTGTGGCCAGCCTTGTTCTGTGGCACCCTGGTGGGTTCTGCAGGTCCACAAAAGCCTGTGTGTGCCACAAAACAGAATCCAGGGAAAGAGCCTTTCCAGGAAAGCCAGTTCCAAATGCAAGGAATGTTTCCTTGGTGTGATTTTTGTAATGTGAACACGAAGCTGTGTAGGCATTATGAATAAAATAATGGAAAACAAACCTACAACCTTCTCCCCCTTCAGCCCTCCTGCCTTCCCTTCTCCAGGGGAATGGGGTGGGAAAGCAGACCACACAAAGCAGGCACCAGTTGGATTGCTCAAGGCACGACCAGAAGGTGTTCAGAGAGAAAGGTGTTTGGAAAACCTGGAGCCAATTGGATAATGAAACGTAGCAAAATGCTGCATTCTGCCAGCACTCAAAATCCATGGGGGAAATCCCTGCCTGGAAACATACCCTACCTTGCCCAAAGCTCTTGAGGACATCAACCAGGAGCTCACAGTTGGTTGTCATGTGCCCAGCTCCAGGTAGAAGGTCACCATCCAGCTGGATCATCTCTGCTTCCTTCAGTCCCAGAGGAAGTTCTGAGCACGAGTGAAAGGTTAGAGGGGAAGAGAGGAGGACAAAGGACAGAAAAGGACAGTGTGACACACGCCACCTCTTCCTTCCTTTCCATGCAGCTCATCATCCTTCCACATTTCCATCCACAAAGGTGGGAAGTACCTAAAGGGGGTTAAAAGAAAGGACTTTTCACGAGGGCATGGAGTGACAGGACAAGAGGGAATGGCCTTAAGCTGAAAGAGAGGAGGTTGAAATGGGATTTTGGGAAGGAATTGTTCCCTGTGAGGGGGGGGAGGCCCTGGCACAGGGTGCCCACAGAAGCTGTGGCTGCCCCATCCCTGGAAGTGTCCAAGGCCAGGTTGGATGGGGCTTGGAGCACCCTGGGATAGTGGAAGGTGTCCCTGCCCATGGCAGGGGGTGGAATGGGATAAGCTTAAGCTCCCTTCCAACCCAGACCATTCTATGATTCCAAGTAGTGCATTTTGCCAGCCACCTCCAGACAAATATCTTGGAGCATAGGCTCTGAGGCTGCCCAAAGGAATGATCCCTGTGCCCATCACTTCCTTCCCAGCCCCTTCCAGCATTCCTGCTTCCTGAGAGATGATCCCACCTTTGCTGAGAGTGAGCTGCCAGTTGCTCCAGGACACAGAAGATCCCTCTGTTTATCCACAGCCTGCCAAGCTGGGATGACTCCTGAAAAAGCTGTCCATTCCTGCCACCTGCTTTGGGCCCAGATTGTTGCTGATCACATTAACAAAAGCGGTGACACAGCATTTCCAATGGATGCCAGGGAAGTGCTGCCTGTGTTGGAAGAACATGTGGCTTTTTGTGCTCAGTGCTTGAAAATCAACTGAAATTTAGTTCTCCGTGATGAAATTTGCTGTTCTCACAAAATCCGATCCAGATTGGATTAAAATACAGGTATTTTTTTTATTGCTGCTTCCACACAGTGGTGTTTGGGACAGGTGCCTCTGGTTTTGGTCTCTCTATAAGTTTTGGGAGTCTCCATGAACTATGGCTGATCTCTGCAGCGCTGGAGTCCATGGGATGTACAGGGGAAACAGGTGGGATCCAACCACCAGATCCTGGGCTCAGCTCCCACCGAGCGCCTCATCCAGAACAGCTCCAATCCTGCCACGGGAGCACAGGCAGTACCAAGCCCCGAAATGTAAAACCAGTCTGCCAAACCCCCTGGGCACTAGAAAGGACAATTCCACCATATCCACCGTGATCCTTTGGCACTTCCAGCTGCTGGTGTGGAGGACACCGGGGTCTCCCTGTTGGAGTTGGTTTTACTAGGAAAGTCCTGTTGTCATTTTCATCAATGGGTTCAAAATTACTGATGTGGAAATGGTGGGACAGAACAGGATGTTGGACAGGGGTTGGAGTAACCTGGTCTGGTGGAAGGTGTCCCTGTCCATGGCAGGAGGTTGGAAGTAGTTGATGTTTATGGTGCCTTCCAACCCAAAAGGCCAGGAAGGCAAAGCCACCATCCTAAGCTTGCAGGGAGCAGGGAAAGTCATGGACACTGACAACTGGAGGTCCTCTCAATCTGGGAAATACATTCCAAAAAGAGAGCACAATTCCCAAAGTGATGATGGGCAAGAAAACTTCCCATCCATGGAAGTGTTCAAGGCCAGGTTGGATGGAGCTTGGAGCAACGTGGTCTAGTGGAAGGTGTCCCTGCCTATGACAAGGGATGGAATGAGATGAGCCTTAAGGTCCCTTCCAACCCAAATCATTCCATGAGGAGATGATTCCATGATCTTTCCCATGATCAAAGACACACTAAACAACCATGCTGCCCCTTCCAGACTGCTCTTCCCTACGAAAACACATTCCAATGTCAAAGACCTCGCAAAAAAGACCAAAATCTCCCTTATCAACCCACTGAGTGGCCACTCTCGACCAGCAGCCCCTGAGAAGGGGACGTGTCGATTTCCAGGCAGAGCCCACGGTGGATCTGTTGCAGCTGCATCCTCTGTATGCTAAACATTCCAATACCCACCAGCTCCCTTCTCCAGCCCCAGAACTCCTCTTCATGCCTCGCTGCCTCGGATCAGGGAGACAGAGCTTCTCCAGCAGCAGCTGTGTGGAGTTTGACGGAGCAGCCTTGGCAGAAGCTCCTTCCCTGTCTCTGCTAACAACCCAGTGCAGGCAGCACGCTCCATTTCAGCCCCTTTCCAGCCCCATCCCTAATGAAGCTGATCCAAAGCAAGGAGTAATTGTGTTTGCAGGTGACAGGGCTGGAAGTGCATTGCTGGGAAACACATCCTTGGCAAGAAGTGCCGGCTCGGAGGTGAGGGAGGGCAGCCAATTGCGAAATCCCTGGCAAAAATGTTTGTGTCAGAGCAGTGCTGCTCTGCTCAGCCCAGCTGCTGCGGAAAATACAGGAGGAACGTGCCTGCGGGAAAGCAGTGGAGTCAGGAATGGCTGCACCGGGATGGGGAACCTGCCTTCAGGGTATGGCAAAGCCTCCTGTGACTTCCAGGAGGCTTCACTTCCAGGTGTGCCCCTGGCTCCTGCAGCCACTGCTCCTCTGGAAAAATGGGGCTGACCACAGACTGTCTGGAGGTCTGGGGATTTAGGAAGCCTGGCAGGAAGGTGGAAGGGTGGTGGTGTCTGGGAAAGGCTGCTGTCGGGAGAAGCACGTGGATTCAAGCTCTGGGCTCCAACCCAGAGGCGTGTGCTGGTGTTAATCCTGTGCAATGAAAAATAAAAGCTCCCTAATTCTGCTCGGGGATAATGCAGTGCTGGGAATGCACTGCCTTTATCAGGTGATCGAGCCAGAAGTTTGGTGTCCGTTTTCTACCTCAGGAATACGCTCTTGTCACAGGAATAAATCACAGGAAGGACATGAATACATGCCATGGGAGATGCACAGACAGCCCTCAGGGATCTTTCCTAAAGAGGGAGCAGAGGTAGAAGGTGCTCACAGTTGCTGGAGTTCATGGAAGAAAACATGTTTCCATGAAGAAAACCCCTCTGGATGAAATTCCTCCAGGGCCCAGACCACGGCAGAGAGGGTGCTGCAGACACTCCAGGCTGCGCTGTGCTTCCCTCTGGGTTTTTGCCTTGGATTTACCAACTTTTAACAGCATGTGAAGGTGCTAGGATTGTCTGGGGCCAGTGGGGCACTTGGGGCAGAGATTCCATATGGGAAACACAGAGATCAGCCCCTCCATGTGCAGCATTGAGCACAGCTGGAGGGGAAAGGGGCACATGCCATTCCTCCCTTCCCTGTCTTCTATCCTGGTCATGGAGATAATATATGGAAGTGGATTCTCTCAGCTGTGTCTCCCTGGTAATTCCCAGTTTGCACTTGAGTTAATGCCTGGTGTTTCATTCCACTGGGGACTGAGGCTACTCCTTCTTCCTTCCCTGCATTCCAGTTATTCACCTGTACCATGCCACAGGTTTGGCTGGAGAGAGGGCAGGGATGTTGTAACCTCATCAAGGCAGGGGGATTGTCCTGTGCCCGTTCCAGAGTGTCCTGCAGATTTATGGTGCCACAGAAATAATAAATAATAATCATCCAGCAGTGCTCCTCCATGAGGACTCAGATCCCACAGGGAAGAGAAGCTCTCACGTGGGGCATAACTATTACACAGGAGCTCGTTATCGCAGAACAATTCCCCTCAAAGCTCCTGAACTCGATTAAAATGGATGTTCTGGTGCTGACTGAGGAATTCAGAAACCAAGAGCTGCGCTCTGCTTGCAGCTAAACACGCTGGAAATCCGGGGTCACTCCCTGGCCTCATTCCCACAGGACACCCAGAGCTGGGAGCATCCACACTGCCACAAGCACAAAGACTCCTCATCTACTTGCTAGACACCGTTTTGCCCTGAATTCCACCCAACCCAGCAGAGATCTGCAGGGATCTGAAGGCTGGGTTGGCACTGAGTGACAGAAGAGATGTGATCAGAGGGGTAAAGAGGGGAAAACGCAGCAGTGTGAGGTTCACCTGCCTCCCACCAGATCCACGGGGGAGGAAAAGGGAGACAGCCCCTTTCTGTCCCATTTAGTTGCTTCTAAACGTTGCACAAGTGCACGTTAATGAGATTCCAGCAAGCAGACATCCCGAGGAAAAGGCACTCATTTGATCACGGGGCCCGGCTGCTAAACCTGACCTCAGAAAAACGAGGAATATTTTATTAATTGAGGTCTTCCACATTTCAAAAAAGCCTAACTTTCTGGCAAAGGAGACCTTTGAGCCTTCCATCTGCTTTTGTGAGCCTGCTGGGTGAGGGGCAGCAATTAAAAGCACTTTGAGGAGAGGAACAGTGTTTTAAACAGCTGCAGGGAGCTTGGGAGGGCGGAATGGGGGAAAACCGGGGGAGGAAAGGGAGTGGCTGTGTCCATCAGCAGCCGGCTGCTTCCCCCCGGGGGATAACACACACCTCGGGATAGCAGTGCTAAGGAGGGAGGGGGCAGCTTCTCCTCCGGAGCTTCGGGATGCTCCAGAGGCAGCCGGATTTAGCAGCACTGAAAATGAAGTGTTGCAGGTAATGAGCCAGTGGGACGCTGGTGTAGGACAAGGCAAGGCCAGCACAGGGTGTCCAGAGGCCTTCAAGTGCTAATTGTAACGTGGTGATTAACTGCTTCCACAAGCAGACCTCTGCTGTTAGCTTGTTCCTCCCTCTCCAGGAGCCTCGTTCTCTCCTGCTTAGCAGGGCTGGCACCTCCAAAGGGGTTTGGAACCCCACAGCTCACAGTTTCAGAGGGGCTTTGGGCAGATCACAAAGCCAAGTGCCCAAAGCCCACTAGAAATCCACGTCAGAGTCCAGTCCAGTGTCAAGTTCTTCTTCACAGACCTCCTGTGGGAGATCAGGGCAAGGCTTGATCTCCAGCCAGGTCATTGGAGTCTTCCCAACCTCAGGGCACCTGGAGGCACTGCTTGGTTATTGAGAAAACAACACCTGAGTATCCTAAAAATATGGTCAGTATTTGGAGGAGGCAAGAGGGAGATGGAGCAGAACACGCCCTCCCTGTAATGGTGCTGGTGATGGGCTGTGTGAGCCTGGGAATCAGCTTCATCCTCTTGCCGTGTGTCCATTCCCAGCTCCACATCAGGGAGAAAGGAAGGAATTCTTCCCTATGAGGGTGGACAGGCCCTGGCACAGGTTGCCTGGGGAAGCTGTGGCTGCCCCATCCCTGGAAGTGTCCAAGGCCAGGCTGGACGGGGCTTGGAGCAACCTGGGATAGTGGAAGGTGTCCCTGCCCATGCATGGAGCTGGATGAGCTTTAAATTCCCTCCCAGCACGAATGCAAACATCCTGTTTTTAACTAAAGGGGTGAGAGCGAAGTGCTGGTGGGGTCTACATGACCTCTAGGACCTCCCCTTGAGTGTCTCCTGGCAGTTCTGGGGAGGAAGGCAAAGCAGAACCCTGGCTAGAATAGCAAATGTGAATGGGGTGGAATCCGGGCACGTTCCTGGGAGGAGGCTGCTACAGGGAGGGAACGAGGCAGGAGGGAAAATTCAGCTTTTAGTAAAGGCAAATCAGCAAAGAAGCTTTTGAGGCTCAATAATCAATTGAGAGGGGACAGCAAGTCAGCGAAGGGCTGCTCTGGAGCCCAAGGAAGGGAGGGCAGAACCTCCCACTGCCTGCAGCAGGTCCTCCCAAACTGTATTGGGAGACTCCAATGTTCCCAGGGAATCCATGGGGAGAAAACACAGGCGTGTCACAGCCATGTTTATTGGCCCGGATAATCCAAACCCTTTTCTCAAGGAAAAAAATCCTAATCCTCTCTCCTCCTTTCCCTATTAGCTGTGTGCAGAGTGCCAGTTTATAATCCCAGAGCTGTGATGGTGCTGGGGGCCCCACACGCGGCGCTGCCAGAGCCAGCGATAAGGAATTCCTCCTCATCCCTGCTCAGATGCCTTAAAAGAAGGGAAAAAAGAGGGGGGAAAAAAGGAGGTGAAGGAGAAATGCAAACCAGAGCAGAACTGCCCCATTTCACTCCGCTCAGCAGCTGGAAGCAAAGCTGATAAGTGAGCTCTGGCTCTGCTCCAGCGTTGCATTCTCCCCGAACCAGGAGCGTGTGGGACTGGAAGCAGTTTTCCAGCCTGACCTCCGCCACAGCAAAACACCGTGAGGTGGAACAATCCATTTTGAAGGTGATTAATGGCAGGGAGCTCCTGGGGGGAATTCAGCTGTGTCAGGGCTGTCAGGGGCAGTGGAGGGAGCAGTATTTACCTTCCGACGGATCGGAGATGATTTCCCTCTCTCTTCTCCGGAGCTGTTGTTCATAAATGGGTGTCTGGGAGTGACAGGAATCCTGGCCAAAGGCACAGGAGAAAGGTGTCTCTGCCACTCAGGGGCTGGGCTTTGCTAAAAAGCAGCTGGAAGGATCAGGAGGGGATTCCTGCATGCCAAAATTCTGATTTGCATCAGGATTATGCAGAATATGGGACTTTCTGAAGCTCAGCGCTGGGAGGATCAACAGAGAATTCCTGCCCCTCAAAAAATTAACATTTGCATCGAGAGAAGAGACCAGTGATGATTGTGAGACTTCTGGAAGCTCAGCACTGGGAGGTGCTGGTCTCCCTGGGGCTGGCTGGGAGGGCAGTTTGGCCATGGAAATGGAGCCACGTCTTTGTCTCATCACACCCTGCAAAGTTCCAAACAGCTGAAGCTCTCACTCAGGGCTGTCTCAGCCCTGCCTTGCAGGGGAGACAAGAAACAAAGGAAAACATCCTGATTCTAGACTGGAGCATATAATGTCCAAAGTTGCATTTCCCTATGCTCCTTCCAAACATTTCCCTTCTTTCTGTGCTCTCCAAGTACTGGATATAACCCTTCCAAAGCACTGCTGTCACCAGAGTCACACCCAGTCCGTACAACCCCCACACTGCCCCTGCCCCCTGGCACCTCTCTGAGATGGGCACTGCCTGTCCAAACCCCAAGAGCAGGGCCTTCTTCCCCAGAAAAGGCTCTTTTTTCCCTAAACTCGCAGTGCATAACTCCCAAACAGTCCAAGCAGCCTGCAAAGGTGACAACATTGGATGGAGTCCAGCAGAAACATGGATGGACATCCAAAGGCATCAAACCTCATGGCAAAATAACCTATTGAAGTCCAGCCAAGAGGAATTGCACAAAAATATCCTTGGAGTCCCATGATGAAGACTCCGAGGTTAAGGCTTGGCTTTGTTCTGCTCTGGGGCTGAGGGCAAGTCCTGGAGCTGAGCACGAGGGAGGGAAGTGCCACGGAAGGAGGGAGGATATGAAAAATCATGGAAGCGTTCTCCACAAAGCTTCAAAAGCCCAGATAATGCCTTGGTTCCTCCCCCTACCCCATGCCTTGTTTTTCCACAGGCTCCCCTCCACCCTTGCTGATCGCTGTGATTATTTCTGTCCCTTTCCCAGTGGTTTGTGGCATTATTTCCATGTCACTTTGTTGGGATTGCAATTAGAGCCAATCCAGCCCTGTAATGGCTGCTATCACCCGCGGGTGGGGAGTGCAAACAGCTTTTCCAGTCTCCCTCAGCTCCCGTTCTCCCAGTCAATCCCTGGAGGCACAGGCGCTTTCCCCTTGCTCAGGCTGCTGAAGGTCAGGCAAGAGCATAGAATATCCCAGAGGCTGGAGGGAAAAATCACGGGAGAATGATTGCAGCTCCTGGGAAAGGTGAAAGGCAGGGTCGTTCTGCCAATACATGCAGGAAGGGCAGGGGATTGATTTAAACAGGGAAGAAGGTGGAGGGAGACGAGGAAGATCTTTTTACTCCTTTCCCTGGAGTCAAAACTGGCTGTTTGACCAACGAGGCTCCAGGAATGCCGAGCAGATCAACCCCCAGCAGCTGGTTCTCGCTTTCAGAGCTCCTTCAATGACTGTTCCATGCTGCCCAGTCAGGAGGAAAAGTCTGGATCTTCCCCTTCACTTGCTGCTCTGTCTGGGCAGAGGAAATAGGGGAACACTGCTGGGAGTGACAGCCTTTAAAGCCTTTGGATGCAGAGCGTGGAGAGCATGGAGCAGATGGAGCGATGCTCTGCCCGCCCCAACAGCTCCCTGCAGCCTGGACGCTCTGCCATGAGCCAGGGGAGGGGCTGATTCCTACTGGAATGATATTTAAGGAAGGAAAATCCTGGTGATGGAGGAAGATCAGTGGTCTGTGGGGGTGATGGACCATATTGTATCCCAGGGAAAAGATTGGATAAGCGGGAACAGCACCATGGGAATTGTGGTCCTTCAGTGCCAGAAAGGGGCCTACAAGAAATCCAGAGGGGAATGGTTTGCAAGGACATGTGGTGATGGGACAAGAGGAAATGGCTTCAAGGGGAAATTGAGAGTGCATTTAAATGGATATTGGGAAGAAATTCCTCCCTGTGATGGTGGGGAGGCCCTGGCACAGGGTGCCCAGAGAAGCTGTGGCTGCCCCATCCCTGGAAGTCTCCAAGGCCAGGAGCAGGCTGGGATNAAGTCTCCAAGGAGCAGGCTGGGATAGTGGAAAGTGTCCCTGCCCATGGCAGGGTGTGGAAGTGGATGATATTTAAGGTCCCTTCCACCCCATTCCATGATTCTATGATAACTCCAGGAGAACATTTGTTAGAAGGAAAAGAGAGTGGCTCATCAGCACTGGGGTGTTCCTGTAAACGTGTATGCAAGAGAAGCTTCTTGGCAAACACGAGCGCATCCAAGAGCAGAGACATTCCCGGGGCTGCAGCCTCGTAAAGTCCCAGTTCACTTCCAGCACATGGAGTTCGCTTCCAGCACATGGAGTTCACTTCCAGCACAAGCCCCAGCCGGCTCCAGTAGGAGCAGAGCACATGCTTTAAATTAACCATGTGGTTAAGCACCAAGCTCAAGGAAAATCTGTCCCAATCCCTGTGGTGGGGAATAAGAACCCTAAGATCCACCTGAGCCCCTTCATGTGGCCCTGAAATCCTTGGACACAGCAGGAGGAGCCTTTTTGCTGGGGTGCAGGAGAGCTGTGGAAACCATCACTGGGACCCTTCCCGGAGCAGCCAGAGGTTTCCCAGGGATGCTCAGGAGAGTGGTGAGGCTTGTGGATACCTCAGGATCCACAGACAGGGAATTTTTAAACTTTGGCCTGAAAATGTAGATTCGATAGAGAAACTCTTCATTTCAACATGCAGCTTTCCCACAGCCTGGGTGACAAAGATGAGGGAGAGGCAGACTGGGGAACGCTGGAGGTATAATGGGAAAGCCAGGCTCCAGCCTGCTCTGAATCCCTGCCTGGGGCATGGGAAGATGCAGTCACTTCTCTCAGCCTCATCTGCCTTCTCCACACAATTAAACAGGGGAAGGAGGATGAGGAAAGCTCCTGAGCCTGGAGATGGGAGGGAAGCACTGACTGAGCGCCTTCACACATGCCCTGGTTCCAAGTTAAACACATCAACCGGAGCCTCTACATGGCTTCTCCAGGCAGGGGACCTCCCTGAGGTGCTTTTCCACCTCTGGTTTTATGTGAAAGCTTTTGCAAGCCCTGCTATTTCAGTGCGGAGGAAATGCCAAAGCCGTGAGGCATTTTGCAATTCCCAAATCCTGTTCCTCACCCAGTCCACCCTCCATGATAACCCAGAGGGATCCTCAGGGTCCCTGCATCTGTGGACTGCTGCTACACCACAGCTCCGAGAGCTCTGTGCCCCAGAGCATCCACATCAGTCTAAATTAGCCCAAAATTAATTCAGCAGTGCGCAGAATGAAGCAAAACCTCAGGGTCCAGTCTGAGCCCTGAGCACAGCCCAGTTTTCCCCTCTCCATCACTTCCCCATCTCCTACTCTCACATTTTCCTCTCCTAACCAAAGGCAGAGGTGCAGCTTGGGAAGCAAAGACACTCCCAGGGGATGGAGGGGTGTCACGGATAATTCCAGGGGAGGCGACTTTTGGGAGGGAGGAGGAAATGCAGAAGAGAATTATGGCAGCAGCTCCATCCCTCTGCTCGTTGCCATGGCAACGCTGCAAGGTGGGTACCAGCCTAGGGGTGCACACACACCTTTGCAGGCTGCCTTCCAACGCCGGGGTGCAGGGGTTGGAAATGCAGCCTTTGCACTCCCTGAGCTCTTTAGCATTCCCCTGTAGCAGGTTATTGTCTCTCATGTCAGGTAAAGCCCTTTCCTCCCCCTCCTGTTCCACCAGCAGAACACAATCCGGAGATAAAGTCCTCCAATGGAGTCGCAGCCGCAGGGAAGGAGCCTGTCCTAAGCCATTCCCACCACCTTTGCCAACCTGATAATATTGTCCTCCACCAGCCAGAGGATTAGGAGCAGGACAGAGCTGAGGATTAATGCCTTCGCTTTTCAAGGTCAAACACGGAGTTTTGTGGGCTGGGATTTCTTTGTGTTCCTTCTCTGGGTGCACAAAGCTGGAGCACCCACTCCAGGGGACGGGATTTCCACAGATCTTTGATCATTTCATCCATGCAAGTCACTGAATTCCTGTATTCCCCCTCTTGCAGCTCCTCCCAGCTCTTGGAGTGGCGCTGGGTGGTACAAGGGGGCAAACCCAAGGCAGTGGAAGGGGGAAGAATATTCCTGGAGAGGGAAGGGAAATATGCAGATAAACAAATTCTCCCTCTTATGGTTTCAGTTAACTCGCTGCAACTGAGCAGCACACTTGAGGGTTTATTTGTGGTTATATTTTCCAGTTTGTCTAAATAAATAGCTTGGTTTTCAAAACACAACCATGTGAAGTGGCAGGAAGTTTTGGCTTTCCCCGTGTTTGTTTAACAGCAGAGCTGCTGCTGCCACACAAACAGGAACTCCAGCTACTTCTGTTTGCTGGGAAATGACAAGGTACTTTCCAAAAGGAGAAGGAAAGGAAGTCTTTTACCCTAGGAAGGGGAAAAATGGGGCCTGCAAGGGAGTCAGTGGAGCTTTTCTGCTGGTCATGGAATAGTAGGATGGTTAAGGTTGGAAAAGACCTCCAGGATCATGGTGTCCACCCTGTGATCGATCCCCGCCTTGTCAGCCAGACACATCCAGTCATTTCTTGGATGCCTCCAGGGATGGGCACTCTGCCACCTCCCTGGGCAGCCTCTTCCAATGCCTGACCACCCTTTCCATGGAGAAATTCTTCCTGGTGTCCAACCTGAACCTGGCACAGCCTGAGGCCATTCCCTCTCATCCTGTCCCTGTTCCCTGGGAGCAGAGCACAAACCCCCCCTGGCTGCCCCTCCTCTCAGGGAGTTGTGGAGAGTGAGGAGGTTCCCCCTGAGCCTCCTGATGCCACAAAATTTACTGTTCCAGGAGCTTCCCATTGCTCACAGCCACCTCTCATAATCCTAATCCACCCTGTGTTCCCAAACTTGTCCATACACAGAGAGACACAGGGATCCATCAGAGCAGGGACCGAGCCAGAGGGCACGGGCATCCAACAGAAAAGCCTGAATGAGTGATTTAAATAATTTTGTGATGTTTACGGAGTTAAGGTGGGTTTGATGACTGTGCACAACCTGTTCCCACAGGGAATGTCACACCTGGGTGGATTTTGGGAACGGTTCTTCTAAAGCGCTCCTGGAGAATAACTGAAACTGATCTATTAACCAGGAATTCTCTTCCACCATCACTGCGCTGAGGGGTAAATGGAGCCTTGTTCCCATTCCTGGAGGACAAAGTTTAGGCAGATGCAAATAAACACCTCTCTCTGTTCCATCCAATAATGTTATTATGGGATAGAAGGAAAGACGAAGTAAAGCACAAATGAACACTTAAAAATGGAAGCTGTCAGCACTGCACCTGCTCCCAGGGAAGTCATGTTTCCCACCCTCTGCCATCCCCTGGAAGAGCCCCCCAAAACAAAGGGTCAGAGCTGGGAGGACACTAAACTTCCAATCCCATTACAGCTGGAAACTTTGACCTGTTTAAATTAATCTAAAGTGGTTTTTTTTTCAGACTATAAAGCTGCATTCTTCCCAAATCTGCTCCAAATCTCACCTTAAACCTTTTCTACCTTTTTTTTCCCCCCACCATAAAGATTCTTGCATTTTTTAGACCAATTCCAGGACTTTTTTTTCCCAACTGAGAGTGGAAAGGAAGAACACAATTTGGATTTATTGTCTGTCAGGTAGGATTTATATTCAAATTGCTCTTTCTCCCTGTGGCACCCCCAGAATTCCCATTGCAGGCGAGCTGAGATCCCGCGTGTTTCTGGTACCACCCCTGTGTGTGGTGGGTGAGCACCACAAACCCTTTCCCTGCCACCTCAGACCTGAATCACAGCGTGAGGTTTTCCTCCACATCATCCCAGCAACCTCTGGAGCTCTGGAAAGGGCCATTCCTCACATTCCAGTTCAGCCAACTCAGAATAATTGGGAACTTTTCTTCTTTCTCCACGTCCCCACAGGAATGCAAACACCCTCAGGGGAACTCAAGTAGAGTTTAGGGGCCAGGAGCACCTCAGGAATGTCCAAAAGGATTTTGGGACTAGCCAAGTCCGTGGCCACTTCCTGCCTGCATCCCTTCACCTCCCTCAGAGGAATATTCTATCCAAAGTGCAGTGAAGAAGAGGAGCACCCACAGTTCCTGTCTTTCTCCACTGGGAAAGGGGAGACTTAGTGTCTTCCTCAGCCTGAGCTGTGTCTTCTGCCTCCCTGAGGATGCCCAAACATGGATGAAATTTGGGAAAGAGAGGGATTGTAGCTCAGTGTCCAGGCTCAAGTCAGGCAAGTGTGCAGTGACAAAGTCACCATAATTAGAGGAAGGAGAAGGAAAAGTTTCTCCATTGGGACAATGTGGCTCCATGGCCTAGGAGTGCGCATAAGAAAGAAATCTGGGTTTTTCTAAGATGGATAACAAGCACTTCACAAAGCAGCCACAGCACAAAGCAAAGCAAATATCCCTGGAGTGGGAATTGCAGCCCAGGATCTCTCCTCTCCCAGCCCAGCGGATCCTCCACCTCAGTCCCTCTGGGTGGAAGAGGACACAGAGCACCCTGGGCTGGCTCTGTGCACAGAGAGCCTTCCCAGGCTCTGCACCCTCAAAGAACAAAACTTCCTCTCTGTACCTTCGTGCCAATGATAAATATTTGCACAGACACGCTTGGATTGAATCCTGCATGGAAGGAGGAGCCGTCTGTGGCTCCTTTATTTGCCCTGCTCAGCTGAGTGGAACCGGGGCTGGCTGAGCACTGGCACAACTCAGCAGCTCCTGCAAACCTTGCAAACTCTGGGGATTTACACCCAGGGCTCCTGACACACTCAGAGAGTGTTATTTTTACAGAATGATGAATGTACCAGCAGCAGGAATAGTAGTGATGATGGTGAAGATGTCTTCATTTCACATGATTGCATCCATCCAAATATTCCCAGGCACTTCACAGATTTGAGTCTGCACAGGGATCACTTCCACCACTGTAGGTAACCACCAGAGATGTGGCAGGTAAGTGTACAGATAAAGGAAAGGCATGATTTTTAAGCAGAAACAGAGTATTTTTCAATAATGACCCCATTTTTTCCTGGGCTGGGGGGAAAACCAACTGGAACAGCTTTCTGTAGCTCTCCACTTTCCCTCTCCTCCAGGGTTACAGCCCATTTACCTTGGGTTTTACAGACAATGAAATGATGCCTTGTATTCCTTCCTAATGTCCCTCAGAAGCTACACTGAACAGAATTTTGAATATCATATTGCCCAGGGAGCATTGCCTTTTTAATCTCCAGTATCTGGGAGAACACCTGACGTCCCAGGGAAAAATTAGACCTCTCTAGAAAGAAATGATCCTTCCTCAGCTCTGCTTGCTGAGAAACTTTAAAAGAAAAAAAAACCCCATGGCCTTTCATAAATCAAGGTTTGTCTAAATGCTGACTGCTCTGGCAGCCCTTGGAAGGCAGTGAACCACAGAATCATGGAATCAGTAAAGTTGGGAAAGACCTCCAAGATGCTCAAGACCAGCCTGCAGCTGAATCCCCCCATTCCCACTAAATCATATCAGCACGTGCCACGTTCTCCCTTTTTTTGGACACTTCAGAAGATCTGATGATGTGTAGCCTAAATGCCTGCAGGAGATCCCAACTCCCCGGTGTCCACTTCCCCACATCCTGACTCCAGGAACGACCTGCTGAATTTTGAAGGGTTGTGCATAGTTTGGCCTCAAAGCTGGGGTAGTGTCAGCCACAATCTCCTCAGGGAGAGAAACCAGCTCCAGACCCAGGCTGGACACATGTGAGAAAGACTGTGGGAATTTGCTTCCCATTTTCTGCATGACCATTCCTGGAAGGCTCCAAGAGATACTCCTGACCTTGGGATGACCTGTACCACACCATTGCTGAAAGCTGTCCAGGAGTTTCCCAGTCCTTGCTGCTGAGTCCATACCCAGGAGAGAGCACAGCTCCCAGGAGAAAGAAATCCCGAGAGTAACAGAAGACCAGGAATGTCATTATTTAACACTGTTGGGCGGTGGAGTCAAACCAAATATGTGGGATCCACACATGACTGATGGAGATGCATTTGAGTTTGGAGAAAGAAAGATCTGCCTTCCATCTGCTGGAAGACATCTGCCCATCCCTCGGTGGAAGCTGTGGCGGGATGTCTCATTCCAGACAACCAGCCCTGCCAGTTCCTGACATCTGCTCCCACACACCTGCAGCTCCCAGAGCACTGGGAAGAGCTGCTCGTGTCCCCAGCCAGGGAAAGGAGCAGGAGCAGCAGGACTGTGAGAGCAACAGCAGCCTCAGAGAAATAATGGCTGCGTTCCTCCTGGTGGAAATTTGGGGAGTGACTAAGAGTGATGGCAGCCATCAGCTGGGGAGTGCGAGCAGCTGGACTGACGACTTGTCCTAGTGAAATTCCAGCACTTCTTTATTTATGGAGCAATGCAAATTGCAAATGCAGAGCCACCATTTCCTCCCGCTCCAGGGTCAGATCTGCTTTCTCCTGTCCAGCATCCCAACCACCAGCACGAGCTGGGATTCCAGGGAAGCTGAGGAGTGGCCTCGGATCCTGCTGCAGCTGCTTGTGGGGGTTCCTGCCCAGCACATTTATGAGAGATCAGGTGCTGCTTATCCCTCTGCTTGGGGCCAGGCTGCTGCTCCCTTCCAGCAGGAGAAAGGCACAGGGGTTTGTCCCCTGCTCTGGGAATGCAGAGTGCTGCTGCTCAGATTCCTGCTGCTTCCTCCTGCAGAAGGAACAGCCGTGTTAGTGCTTCCTCCCAGGAGCAGCAGTGGAAACACAGGGAGAACACTTGCAGAATATCTATTTTCCATGGATGCATGCTCCCTTGCTGAGTCTTTTCCAAGCTGTCTCAAGGAGAGGAGGGATAAGTCTCTCTGCCAGCTTCCAGCCCCTCTGGCAGAGTGGGAAGCAGAGTCCTGGGACCACAAACACCTCCTGAGCGTTCAGCCCTGTCAGGCCACAACAAAATATCCCCCATCCGGATTGAAAGCACTGAGATATCCAACTGCTGTGGCCAGACTCCAGCAGGTCACTTAGGAATGATGCCCACAAAATCCTGGTGGTGCTGCCTGCGCCCGCCTCCTCCTTTTCCGTATTTTTTAACAGAATTTGTGAAAATACACATTCTACAGCACAGTGTAACACATATAAGAAGACACTGGAGCATGAGGGAAAGAACTGTTCCCGTATTGATTTGAATTCCCCAAGCCACACCATCGTCCCTATAAATCCCTGTGACCGAGGGAATCTGTATTTCAAAACACACATTAGAAAAAATATAATTGAAACGGAGAGACCAAGATAAATTTGTGTTATCAGGTGCAGTTACCAAAGCAGTAAATCATTGTCACAGCATAAGCTCTTATCCATATTTCCATATTAACACCAAACTTGGACTCGGGGCTGGCGCTGCTGCACATAAAAGGGATCAGCACGTCCTGCTGCTGTCTGGGGTTGGTGGCTGTCACCAGGGATGGAGCGGAGCCAGAGCCGTGTCCTCGTGGGGTTTGTCCCCACCCCGGAGCTGCTCTGAGGCACTGGGGGGTGAAAGCCCCAAGCTGTTCCCCTTCCAGGGGACCCTCGCAGCTCATCCATGGAAGAACTCTGCCCCTGGCGTGGAGTGACACGTGGCTGTCACTCAGGGGGAGCTGGTGACCTTGGTGGCCATCTCAGCACCCCCAGGGGACTCTCACTCTCCCAGCTCAAGACCCTGAGCAACTCCAAAGGCTTGGGATGAAACTTCAAACCTCAGGATACACGCTGGCTGCATTCCCAGGGGAAAAGGTGTATCCCTAACTCTATATGCCCTGGAATTGTGCTCCTGAGCCCTTCAAGCCTCCCTCTTTACAAATACTCTCCCCCTTGGAATCCCTGCCACGTTGTGGATTCTCCATGGCACCTTCCAGAGGGTCCCAGCCATTAGCAAACCACTGCCACTCTCCAGACCCCTTCCCGAAGGATTCTGCACAGCTCAGGGAGCCTTGTGGGACCATCCAAGCATTCCATGACTGCCCCTTTGCATCCCCAACCCAAACAAGGCCAGATTAAGGACTCTATGTGGAAATCTGTTACAAATCCCAATAAATGGAGCCAACATTTGGTTCTACTTGAGACAATGTTTTGGCCACGGCTGTGCATCTTTACAGGCAAGACATAAAACCTTGTAGAAGGCTCCCTAATAAACACTCTCATCTTTAAAGGGCTTAAAGACTCCCAAGAAAAGCTGGCTTAGTTACCAACCTGATTGAGGCTCATTAAAGTGAAGCTGAGATAATTCTTCCCTGAAATAAGTTGCCACTGAGGAATGCACTGATCGAGCCTGGTCAGGGTCAGCATTTTGGCCTCTCATTCCCTTGCTGTTTTCAGGAAGAGGAGAACACACACATTTCAACAAAGAGAACGCTGTAAAACGAAGAAGTAATTTTTGGGCAAACTGTCAAGGTTTCGTTCCAAACCTTAAATCTTTTTGTTGAAACCAAATGGTTTTCCGGTAAAACCTGTTGGCTCGTGACAGTGATTTTTTTTTTTTTTTTGTGCTACTGGGTCAGCACTTTCCTTGCATAATGTGGAAGCAAAGGACAGTTCCCTTCCCACATTTCGACTGCCTTTGGAGTCACAGAGTCCACGTTTCCCAGGCACAGCCTGTCCCTGCTGAACAGAGGAGAGGAAGAGTGAAGGCACCAGCATAAAAATCATCGTAAAAAAATGACAGCGGCTGCTCCTGCCCCTGTGTGCTGGAAATGCAACCACTCAGCCATCATTGCATCGTATCCTGGTAAATCTGGAATGCTGATCCATTCCTAGAGCAGTCCTGGCCTGAGCTGAGACAACCCCTGTGTTCAGTTTGATTCTGCCTAAACCCAAAGGAAATTGCAGCGGGGTGATCCTGCTGGATGAGTTCTTTCCATTACCTTCAGTCACCTCCATAAAATACATGAGGAGACTGCAGGAAGAACTTATCCCTGTCTTCCACTTCCTCCTGAGGGGCAGCTCCAATCTCTGCTCTCCGTGAGCAGGAACAGGACCTGAGGGAATGGCTGGAGCTGTGCCAGGGGAGGGTTAGGTGGGATATCTGGGAAAGGATCCTTCCCCAGAGGGTGCTGGGCACTGACCAGGCTCCCCAGGGAATGGGCACGGCCCCACGGCTGCCAGAGCTCCAGGAGCCTTTGGACAACGCTCCCAGGGATGCACAGGGTGGGATTGTTGGGGTGCCTGTGCAGGGCCAGGAACTGGACTGGATGATCCTTGTGGATTTCTTCCAGCTCAGCACATTCCAAGATTCTGTGATTCTGTGATTTGAGTTTGAGCCTGGCATGATCTGAACATGATTTTTAGTACTGAAAGTGGACTCTTCATCCAGGGAGGGGGAGGAAGATTCTGGGGGAAGACCATGACTGCATTACAAGCCAAACTGGGGCAGGGAATGGGATACACCAAGAGTGCCTCTTTTACTTTCCAGTGGACAACAGAAAACCCTCACTGGGACTTGCTGAAAGTTCCCTCAGCAGAACAAACACATGGTAGGGGTTTATTTATTTTTGATGGGCTGGACGTGGTCCCGAAGCTCCATCTGTTCACCTGCACCTCCCCACGCTGGAGCCAACCCACCCATTGCCCCCTTCCCTTCCCTTGGACTCTTGGAAAATTTATTCCCCTATTTCCTGCCTGAGTAGAAAAAGCAAAAGAGAAACTTGCTGATTGATTTGAGTCTCAGAAAGTCCCTGTCATCTTGTTTGATTACTTCATTGCAAAAATGAAATAGGCAAGGGAAAAGCAATGTTTTCAAAACAATTTGGAGCAAGAGGAGGAAGGTAGTAGGAGGAGAGCCACTGGAAGTTGATGGCCTTTATTCTTCAATTCCCATGTTGTGCCTGCCTTGCTGCAGGCTACAGAGAGAAAGCAAAATTGTTATGATTCTTATTAGCTTTTATTTTATAAAGCCTGGACTACGCTCTGTAGGGGTTTCCAGCTGGAGCTGCAAATCAGAGGCACGGCTGGTGCCCGCCTGGCCCCCTCATCCTCCTGCTAATGTCCCACCTGTCTGCAGGGAGGGGAGCCTGAGTCGTGCTGCCAGCCACGAGCGGGGCGGCTGCTCGGGGCACAGGACGTGCCTGGCTGCAGCACGGCCCTTTCCTTCCCTGCTGCCGCAGCACATCTGCCACGCACCGGGAACGGCCGGGATACGGCACTCACACAGCTCCGGGAACAAGGACAGCATTCCCAGCCCAGCTCCCTGCAGTAACCATCCAGCCTGGGTAAAAAACTTCGGGAGAACGACGGATCTGAGGGAGCTCCTACAGCAGCATTACACAGCCAAGGCTCCTCCACAGCCCTCTGGCTCCCAGAGGGGTGAACAGGACCCCCTGGATACTCCCAGCTCTGCCGGGTGTTTCTGAACAGCAGCTTTTCCGTCCAAACAGATGAGGCTCCACCCTGGGGAGACCTTAAAGCACCTTCCAGTGCCTGAAGGGGCTCCAAGAGAGCTGGACAGGGACTTTGGATAAGGGTCTGGAGGGACAGGACAAGTGGAATGGCTTCCCACTGCCAGAGGGCAGGGTTAGATGGGATACTGGGAATAAATTCTTTACCATAAGGGTGGGGAGGCCCTGGCACAGGTTGCCCAGAGAAGCCGTGGCTGCCCCATCCCTGGAAGTGTCCAAGGCCAGACTTGGAGTAATCTGGTCTAGTGGAAGGTGTCCCTGCCCATGGCAGGGGGTTCAACAAGATGGACTTTAAGGTCTCATCCAACCCAAACCATTCTGGGATTTTAAAAGCAGGATGGGGTCTCCCAGAGCACCTGGAATATTCCCCTGTTTGCCCTGGCAATGTCTGTGCTCAGTCTTCCCTCGGCCTTTGACTTCCCAGCTGCTCCACGCAGCAGGGCGACCATTCCCGAGTGCTCTCCCAGGTGATTTGGGGGGGATAACAAAACCAAGAGGCTCCGTTATTTATTCCTTGTGTTGGGCACACTGGGAGGCAGCAAATAACATGGAGCACCGTGGTGGAAGGGGCTGTGTGCTCCTAGGAGGAACACTGGCTCCAAGGAATTTGCAGCCTAATTGGATGAGACAGACGTGGGGTGAGAGAGGGAAAAAAGGCCAAAAATGAGACATTTTTGTTCAGCCTGAATCTCCAAGCTGGCAACGATTTTTCTCAGGGTGAGTGAGTGGGATAAAGGATTACAGGTGGGATTTTCAGTGAAAGGAGGTTCCTGGTTGTGGCATGGGCAATAACTCCTGCCCTCTCCGGGTAGCTGTCCCCAGGAGTGTGGCTTTACAGGCACTGCTCCCAGTGAAGGACACAGCCTTGGGAGCACTGGGAACGGGGTTTTACCTCTGCCATTGGCGGGATCCTGCATAAACCAGTGATTGCTGCTCCTGAAAATCTCCCCTTCCTCCTCTCCAGGTCATTCCAGAGAGCTGGCACAGAGCCCAGGTTCCTGCACGGGACTTGCACACAACACTCCAATAGGAAAATAGTCCTTATCCTACCCAAAACTCTACAGGAGCCATAAATATGCCAACACTCCATTTGCTTTTTAGGATTTAAAAAAGCCTTGAGAAGACACATTTCTTAATAATCATTCCTCTGCAGGAGATATGAGGAACATTATGCTAATTGCGAGCAGAAGCATAATGCTCGTTTATCCCAGCAAATTCCAACATGCTCCCAGACACATTCCTGCCTGCCATTTGCTCCCGAGTTTATTTGGGAAGGATGCTAGCGAAGGAGGTGAATTACTTTTCAGAGCAGAATTCTTGGATTTTGATGCTAAACAAGGTAGGAAACAAACACATAAAAAGGGCAGAGCTTCTTCCAGCGAAGGAGATGCAGTGAGATTCCTCAGAAAGTCCCATTCTGTGGGCTCAGGAGAATGGCTCAGGTGGGAACCTGAGGAAAAGGAGGTGTTGAGGGGTTGTAAGAGAAAGCCAAGCCCAGAGGATCAATAGCATCACATTTCTATGCAGCAGCACCGTGAGAGGCATCGATCCCACGCTGCTGTTTGTGGACACACAGGGGACTGTGCCCCGAGGGCTGGGGCACCGGGAATGTGTGCTGTGCCTCCTGGAAAACTGCGCATCCCGCAGGGAGAGCAGACCCACTGCAAAGGGCACTGAAACTCCGCAGCCGGACGGGGCTGGATTACAGCAGTGTCTGTGTGATAGAAGGGTGTGTCCCGAGGGTTGGGATCAGACGGGAAGGTGTGTCGCGAGGGCTGGGATCAGGAAGCAATCGGGAATCACCACAGCTGATATTCCCTTACTCACAAGGAGGGAAGGACTCCTTGGTGTCTCCATGCCCAGTCCCAGAGCAGCTGGTTTAGGTGGGAGAGGGCGTTTCAGGCAGTTTTGCACAATTGTTGATGTTGGAAAAGACCTCCAAGATCTGTGAGTCCAGCACTGTGTTGTTCACCTCCCCAGGGGCCACATCCGTGAGTTTTCTGAACACTTCACTGATTCCACAGTCACAGATTTCACAGAATATTCTGAGTTGGAAGGGACTCACAAGGGTCACTGTGTCCAACCCTTAAGGGAATGGCCCGTGCTGGGATCCAACCCACAGCCTTGGTGTTTTTAGCATTGTGCTCACCTCCACAGTGAGGCTGTGCCAGTACCTGACCTGCCCTGGGCAGCCTGTGCCAGTGTCTGACCATTCTTTTAGGGAAGAAATTTTCCCTAATATCCAATCTAAAGCCCTCTTAGCACAGCTTGAGGCTGTTTCCTCTCATCCTGTCCCTTGTTCCCAGGGAGCAGAGCCCAATTCCCACTAGGCTGCACCCTCCTGTCAGGGAGTTGTGGAGAACAAGGTCCTTCCCTGAGCCTCCCTTTCCTTGGAGTCCCAGTGCTGAGCATCCCATCTATCAGCCCTAAGTCCCAAGCCATGATTTCCTGCACCAGGAGCATTTCTCCCAGCACAGAGATCCACCCCCAGCAGCCGGCAGTGACCCCGGGGTGCTGATCCAGAGGACGGTGACACACATGGGGCCTTTCTCCAGCCTGGCTGCCTGGCCAGAGCCAACCAGCCCAAACCAGCAGCTTCAGTGAGATGAGAGTTGTGGTTACAGTGTGCCCAGATGCAGAGAAATGCATCATTAACCAAGGATGAAACACCACCAGCTCTTTCCCACTATTTTCCACTGCGGTTGCATTGGGAACGATGCTCCCACCTCTCTCTGGAACTTGTCTGCCTTATTGCTGACCTGCCTCTCAGGCATCAACAAACCAACAAAAGTCACTCCACTGTAACTCCCAAGGCCAGTCCTGCCAGTCCATGCAGGGAGCACAAACTCAGATTTCAGTAGATTGATGCAAATGTTTCAGCGTCAACAGCTTGGAGGGGTGTGAAGCTGCTTCTTGTTTAGAATCATGGAATCCCAGCATGGTTTGGGTTGGAAAGGGCCAGTCCCACCCCCTGCCATGGGCAGGGACACCTTCCACTATCCCAGGTTGCTCCAAGCCCCATCCAACCTGGCCTTGGACACTTCCAGGGATGGGGCAGCCACAGATTCTGTGGGCAACCTGTGCCAGGGCCTCACCTCTCTCACAGGGAAGAATTTTTTAGCTCAGACAATTTCTCTTTCTGCTCAGGATTCCCAGCTCAGAGCGTGAGCCACCAACACTGAGTCTCCTGTTCTTTATTAAATAATTACCAACCCTTCAGACTCCCTGAACAAATCACCCTGTGCCCCGTGCGATGAGCCGGAGGCGGCTGTGTTGGCTCCACCATGGAGAGAAAATCTGGAAATAATGCACACAGACACAGAGTCCAGGCAGCTGCAGAGAGGATTTTCAAGGCATTTCTTTCCAGAGGGAGAGATCCGTTTCCTTAGTCATTGCCTGGCTCTGTGCAGAGACATTGGGCCCTGCATCCACAAGCAGACACCATTCCTGCTTCCAGTGTGCCCAAGCTGCTGTTTGGGAAAGGCCACAGGTGGGTGTTTACAAGCTCAGTACCGCACGCTCATAACAGGAGAACAGATGGGGAGTCCTTGGAGGATTGCACAGGATAAAAACGTGGGATAGAAGCAGATCCAGAAAATGGATAGAGAACAAGGATGGGTGACCTCCCAATGCTGTTGCTGCCACCAGGAATGTGTGACCCAGAGGTGAGGGTCTGGAAAGGCACCTTCACTCTCCTTTTACTTCTAGCACATTATTGCAATGTCCTCTTGGGAGGCTCTAACATTGTGCTGCAGTTTTTTTAACCCATGGGATTAGATTCAGATTTTTTAACCCATGGGATCAGTTCCCTGTGAGGGACGTGAGGCCTGGCACAGGTTTCCCAGAGAAGCTGTGGCTGCCCCATCCCTGGAAGTGTCCAAGGCCAGGTTGGACGGGGCTTGGAGCAACTTGGGATAGTGGACGGTGTCCCTGCCCATGGCAGGGGGTGGAATTGGATGGGCTTTAAGGTCCCTTTCACCCCAAACCATTCTGGGATTCCACGATATGCACCAAGGTAAAATCAAATCAAACAAACCTTTGTGTGAAAGAAAAAGAAATCCCCAGGAAGTGGCAGATTTACTTTTATTCCAAAAATCTTATGAATAATAATGGGGGTTAGAAGGGGGGGTTGCTTATTTGGACAATACTCCTGTCCAGTGCACTGGCACAGGGGACACTGACTCCGTGCTGAAGTGACAATACTCATTTGCCATCATTTATTGCCAGCACCAAAGAGATCGGATTTTTCCCAGCACTTCATATTCTGGCAGGAGAGTGGGACTGACGAGGTCTGATGCAAAGGCAATGAAAAATGGGAGAGATCTCCATAAAGAGAAGCAGGCAGCTTTAAGGTTCAGCTGGATGAACTGCTCCAAGGATTTATGGTGTGGAATGCAGAGCTACAGCAGCTTCCGAAATCATTACTGCAGTCACAGAGGAGAGGGGAATGGACTCCAGCCCGGGTGAGGCAACATCGACACCAGGTGCATCCTTCATGGCTCACTCTGGACATGTCCATGTTCACAAGTCACTTAGGAGTGTCAGTGACTCTAAATCAGACTGATATTGCATTAATTACAGATTTTAGAATCATAAAAAGCCTTGGGTTGGGAGGGACCTTAAAACACATCCAGTTCCACCCCCTGCCATGGGCACAGACACCTTCCACTATCCCAGGTTGCTCCCAGCCCCATCCAACCTGGCCTTGGACACTTCCAGAGATGGGGCAGCCACAGCTTCTCTGGGCACCCTGTGCCAGGGCCTCCCCACCCTCACAGGGAATAATTCCTTCCCAATATCCCATCTAACCCTCCCCTCTGACAGTGGGAAGCCATTCCCTGTGTCCTGTCACTACAGGTCTTGGTAAGAAATCTCTCCATCTTTCCTGAAAGCCCCCTCTGTTTATTGAAACACCTCAATAAGATCTCCCCAGATCCTCCCCTTCTCCAGGTGAACAGCCCCTGCTTTCCCAGCTTTTCTCCAGAGCAGAGGGGCTCCAGCCATGGAGGCATCTCTGTGGCCTCCTCTGGACTCTCTCCAGCAGCTCCAGGCCCTTCCTGTGCTGGGCCCAGGGCTGGGGGCAGCTCTGCAGGTGGGGCCTCACCTGAGGGGGCAGAGGGGCAGAATCCCAATCCCTTTCCTGCTGCCCATGCTGGGATCGGCCCAGGACAGGGTTGACATCATTACAGAAATCCCTCTCCTGGCCTCCAAACCCCCAAATCTCCATAATGCAAGACAGGAAGGAAACGTCACTTGAGTCAGCAGGTGAGGTCCTGTCCTGACAACACGTGCACAGCCCTTGCAGGTATCACAAAGCAAAGGGAATTGTCCACATGAGGTTCATGGGGCAAACACTGTCCCCTCCCTGCCACCCACCCCTGTGGGGCTCCTGGGACACCCAACCCTGCTCACTTTCAGGAGGACATGCCTCGGGACCAGCTTCTCATTTGGCATTTCATCACATTCCAAGCAGCTACTTGAGGGAATGGGAAGAAAAAACCCTATTTTTAGCAGAAAAGTGCAAATTTAAAGCATTACCTAATCCACAGCATTCGTGGGACTGCATTTCATTGGTTGGCTGCAAAACCCCTCTGTGTGAGGAAAGATAAAGCCAATGAGCTCCCCCTTCCCATTTCCAACCAAACTGGTGTATCCATGCTTTGGAATAAGGAGGCAAACTGGGAAAAACCAGGTTGGGGTTAATAAAGAAGTTTTACCACAAGAACACACTTTATTGATCTGTAGATCTGTAAATAATGATGGGAAATTATCCTGAAAATTATCCTGAAAGTTATCCTCAAAGTTATCCTCAAAGGTATCTTGAAAGTCCTTGTTATACAGGCACCAATTTAACAAATGTCCCTGAATTCTTACACTTGGCAATCAAAAAAGGGAGCATGTCCTTGCTTGGAATTTGGTTATTAACCACAGAATGGAATAATTTAGGTTGGGAAAGACCTCCACAATCATCGAGTCCAACTTTTGATGGCTCTCCTCATGGACCAGTGCCATGTCCAGTTGTTCCCTGAATACCTCCAGGGATAAGGACTGCACCACCTCCCTGGGCAGCCTGTTCCAATGGAATACATCCCTAAAATCTTGCCCCAGGAGCTCTGGCCTGAGGCTTGCATGTGGCATAAGGACAAATCCATGCCAAGGAGGGAAGTCTGAGCAATCTGGGGTAGTGGAAGGTGTCCTTGCCCATGGCAGGGGGTTGGAATGAGATGGGCTTTAAGCTCCCTTCCAACCCCCGTCCTGTGATTTTCTCCCTCCTCCAGCTTGGAGGGGATGGAAAGCTGTCACTGTGGTTTGCTGGGTTCAGGATCCCAAGCTGGGAGCTTCTCCTGCATCCATGAAAAGCAGCACAGGGTGGGTTCTGCCACTGGTTGGACCAGCTACAAGGAGCATGGAGGGGCTGTGGGGCCTGACCCCCACAGGGAAGGTGTTTTGTACCTGGCAGCCCAAACCCACTTCTAGTTAAAGCCAAAACCCTCCTCCCAGCACCTGCCAGCTCACCAAAATGTAAATTTTCCAGGCAGACGATACTGATATGCACTGACATTTCACAGGGGGCCGGGGGAGCTGGGAATTTGCCAGAAATAGGCAGCTCTTACTTCTGCTTAAAACTCACTTTTCATCTCACATTCAATTATCAACCACGGAATGTATTTTTAGAAGCCAGCATTAGAAGAGTGCTGTCACTTTTTTTCCAGCCTGACTGACTTGAAAGTTTGGTTTATGGGAAGACTTGGAATAGTTTGTGCTTGTTCCTGGCCCCAAACTGGGAAAGAGGAGCAAGGAGAGGCTTGGCAGGTATCTCTAGACCCCCCAAAATAAAAGAAATCCAGGTTCAAGGGATTGGAGTCTGATGCAGAGTTTGCAGGGATGACAGAGAGGCAGAAAATGAGGCAGCAGAGGAATCCGATGTTGACAGTGACATTTTTAACAGGATATCAGTGCTCAGGATTCAGAGACCTTCCCACCCCTGTTGCAGCAGCAGGAAGATGAAGAAGTTTGGCAGAAATCTGTCAGAAAGACTTGGCTCTAATCTTGCTTTTGGAGGGCCACATCCTCCCGACACCCAGTGCCACCTCCCCAGCCTTCCCCTGCCCGTGGGGGGCTGGCCTGGGGGGTTTGCCTTGCAAGAACTGGATGGCACGAGGCTTTTGGGGGAAGCAAAGGAAGTTATTAAAGCCTCTTGTTTCCATCTCCTTGTCACAATGCACCTTTTATTCCATTGGAAATATAAACCAGCCCGCTTAATGCTCGGGATTAGTTTGGAAAGAAAGAAAACAAAAGGGAAGCAGTTGCCTGGGTTAGGAGCGTTTGGAGCTGCAGTTGTAGTGAGTCCCTGCTTCTTGCCAGGTGTTTTGTTGAGTTCAAGTAAAACATCCAAGTCCATTATCTTCCCATTTCCCTCCACGCCTTGCCCTCCAGCTCCTCGATCCGGCGCACAGCACAAAATTAATTTGGTTTATTCCAGAACTCGCGATAGCCACCTATCTTCCCGATTCCCTGGCTGTAAGGAAACAAATTTCCTCCTTAAGCACTTTCCACTTGACCTGCTCTTTTCTCCACTGAGAAAATTGAGGTCAGGGAGCTGCTTCTGTGCAGTGGCTGCTGTTGTCCCAGTGCTCCGTGGCCGATATGGGCATGGGGTCCCGGCTCCGGATTTCCCAGCTGGGGCTCCTGCCTGCTCCCTACTCCCACGAGACCCCGGCAGATTTAGGAAGGCAGCGGCTGCATTTCCCACTTGGTCCAATTATTTTGTGAGTCTGTCCTGTGCTGCTGCAGAGGTTCTATCTGGTGAGCCCTGGAAAAACAGGGAGAGCAGTGGCAGGGGCAGAGCTGCCAGAGGGTGTCGGGGCGTTGGGAGCAGAGTTAGTGACTCCAGCCATCCCATTAATGGGCTACACTGAGCTGGAAATGCAGCAGGAGAGGGATTTATCTCCAGGTTTCTTTCCTTCTTTTCTATTTCTACTTAGAAAAGTGAGCACAGACCCCTGAGCCCCCTCACGCCCTCCCTGCCTGGGCTGGGTGTGCCTGGAGCCACATGGAGGGGATGGGTGGCCACTTCCAGCCCCATGGGACAAGTCCTCAGCTTTCCCATGTGCTGGATCAGCACTGCCAGGGATTTTATCCTGACTCCCATGCCAGGGTTGTTCTTCAGCTGTTTGCCGCGTGCTCGGTGGGCACGAGAAGCAGAGCAGAATCTCTGAGCCCATCCAGGGTCACCGCACGGGCTCTGACATGGGGACACAGGCTATGGCCAAGCCAGCTCCGGATGCCTGGATTGCCCCAGCACTGCCACAGGGACTCCCAGCTCCACTGACACCACCCATCATCCTGCCCTGCTCCCTGCCTCCCTGCCTCCATCCCAGTGCTGCCCAGCGGGGCGAGGAAGGGATGGGAAAGGAGGTCAGTGCTCTCTCGGAAGGCACGGCTCTGACAGGAGCTCTCTGCAGCTCATCACACACTGACTGACAGCTGCTCCCTCAGTCCAGTGCCTGTTTGCTCCATCAGGGAGCAAAATAT
Source organism: Atrichornis clamosus (assembly GCA_013400975.1). Classification (NCBI taxonomy): domain Eukaryota; kingdom Metazoa; phylum Chordata; class Aves; order Passeriformes; family Menuridae; genus Atrichornis; species Atrichornis clamosus. The sequence goes on from WBMZ01010027.1 coordinate 48,000, forward strand.
CCCCTCAGGCTCCTGCAGGCCTCTCTGAGGGCTGGTTTTGGAGGATGGGGCTGGGATTCCTCCTTGCCAGAGCAATCCTCCTTTTTGCTCACTGCTTCCAGCTCAGAGTGAAGGTGAGGGGGAAACTGGAAATCCAGGCCAGCTCCAAGGACTGAGGGGGCTGGATTTTTGTGCCATGGGAAGGAAGGTCGATCACTGGGCAGGGCTGGAGCTCTGGGCCATGAGAAGGATGGGCAGGTGGGAGGCACCCTCACTGTGTGTGAAACCTCCCCTCCTTGCAGCTCTTCCATCCCTGAGACCAGCAGGCATGAAGAGAAATCCAATTTAAATGCACAGATACAGAGGGATTCTTTCAGTGTTCAGTCTCAGGGGGAAGAGTTTGGTCTTGGCAAGAAAAGGACCCCAGTCCTGCATTTTCTTGACCCACCTCCAGTGGATCAGGTTTGTTCAGTGTTCCACAGGCTCTGTGGAGAGGCAGCCGGGGCCTCTGTGGGAGTCCACGCTCCACCAGGATGGGCCTGGCAGATCTTCTCCAGTAATTGTTGCTTCAGGAGCTCGTTAATGTGGATATGCAAATTCCTGGAGCAGGGCAGCGCTGATGTATCTGTGCCAGCTGTGCACCTCTAATGACTGCGGGGCCACAGCTCAGCACTCCCATTACTCCTTGATTACAATTTATTTACTTCATGGAAGTGCCTGGAGAAGCAAAACAAGGCCAAAGCCTGGGCAAACCCTGCAGGGCAGGGGCACCCGAGAGAGCTCCGAGAGCTCTGGGAGGCACAGGGTGGGATTGCTGTCCTGGCAAGGAGCTGGACTCGCGGATCCTCGTGTGTCCCTTCCAGCTCTGGGTGTTCTACAGTTCTATGATTCCCTTTGGGAATGGGCAAGATGCACCACTTCCCAACAGATACACAGAGGGGGCAAACTGGAATATCGTAATTTCAGCATGAGAGAAAAATATGGATAACCAAGGATGCATCAGTCAGAAACAACCTGACGGCAACACACTTCCTTCCTTGGGTGATACTGCTGCATTTTACCTGTTCTCAAATAGACTGTTGTGTTTCTGAGGTACCAGGTGAACATATTTTCCCCTAATTCCCACATTTGGTTATTGATTTCCAGGGAAGACTTCCTGCCCTGCTAGTACCTGGAGTAAGACACGGCGAATAATTCCTAAGAAATGATTTACGTGACAAATCCAGCCTTTTCCCTCTGCTCCTGGAACACACACAAACGAATTGTGGTTTCTTTCTGCTGGAAATGATTCCTCACCTCGGCTGGTGATTTTGAGCATTTGTTTTTCACCCTGTGAGCTGATTTTGAGAAGATAGCTCAGGTCAAACCTGGGTATTTGCATCCAGATGATTGTGACTCGTTCACATTGCATTTCTTTCTCTCCTTTCACAGCAAAACAAACCCGCGTAGAAGCTACAGAATCATCAGGGAGTGGATGCCAAATAGTTCCTGTCTTACTTCTAAAGAATTTGCTGAGGCCACCGCACTCCAAACCTCCCCAGCCACACAAAGGCCATGCTGCCAAAGGCTAATAAAGATGGCTAAGTAGTGAGTGTGTTATAATTACCTATCAGCTCATTTTCAAAAGCACCAGCAGTTAAAAGGCAGCAAATGAAACAATCCCGGGCTTCCTACGCTTCCCACATAATGAACAAACACATTGCCCATGGCAAGCTCACAGGAACAGATCTTTCATTAGGATAAAAGAGCCTTAACCTTGACCAGCACTGCTGTGCAGTCGCTCTGCTCTGCCTCCGTGGCAGTTGTTCCACAACGCAAATATTTTGTTTTCAATCCCTTTGATTCCCACAAAATACTACAAAATCGAGCATTTCTTATTCAATAGATGCACATGAAGTCTTTTATTTCTCTCATTTCTTCAGATCTTCCTCGCACAGTTTAGAGCAGAAAGTGTCTGACATAAATTCCTGATTGCATTATTAATGTGGCAAAGGGAACATCTGAAGTTAATCTATTCTACTAATGGTTGCTATATAATACATTAAGTCAGGTTAAGCATGTGATATAATAAAGATCTGCCGGGTGAGATATTTTGAGATTACTGATTTAAGCATAATGGTTATTTTGGTCAATGGTTATAGATTTTTAATAGAATTCCCATCTGAGTGTTGGCTGAAAGGGAGGAAATCTTGTTCTGGACCAAAATGAAACAACCCCTTCTAACAGTCCTGGGGTAGTTTTGTGTACCACGATATGAGAAGGACCTAAAACATCCAAAGGAGGAATACAAGGATGGGGAAGGGTCTGGAGGGGCCACACGAGGGGAAACTTGGACTTTTCAGCTGGAGAAGAGGAGACTGAGGGCAGAGCTCATCCTGATCCACAGCTTCCTCCTGAGGGACAGCTCCAATCTCTGCTCTCTGGGACCAGGAACAGGACCCAGGGAACAGCTGGGGCTGTGCCAGGGGAGGTTTGGGTTTATATCAGGAAAAGGTTCTTCCCCCAGAGGGTGGTGGGCACTGAACAGGCTCCCCAGGGAATGGGCATGGCCCCAAGGCTGCCAGAGCTCCAGGAGCCTTTGGACAACACTCCCAGGGATGCACAGGGTGGGATTGTTGGGGTGTCTGGGCAGGGCCAGGCGCTGGACTGGATGATCCGTGTGCATCCCTTCCCTCTCAGGATATTCTGTGATTCTGTGACTATAATAACTTTTTCTCCCCAAGACAAGTTCCCTGGCTATTTCTAAAATATTTTTATTAAAGAAAGCAAAAGGTAAAATTCTAGCTCTGATAAAAGTGATAAGAATTCCTTGGTGTTCATAAGACTCAAGTCCAGTGTCACCACAGAAAGTGAGGCCGTCTGTGGGCCGGTCTTCAACACACAAGGAAAAGGAATACACAGGGAAAAGGTGTACACAAGGAAAAGTATCAACCGTGCTCTGAGACTTTTTTTCCTTTTTCTGTCGAGATCAACAAAATTAAACGTATTTCACACTGGAGAAAGGGCCTCCTCCAAGATTCTAAAGGGATGCATAAGCAGATGCATTTCAAGGACTCCATAGGCAGCAGGATTGCCCTGAACACTCTGTGTTGCAGCTCCCATTTTACCTGCCACAAAAGCACAAGGTATCAGCTCAGCTCAAACCAAATGAAAAAAATTAATGGGATGTTTGGAGAAAACCATTCTCCAATGCTATATTCCTCGGTGATTAGCTAGGAAAAATATCAACCCTAAAAAACAAAGCCCCATTCTAAGGCAGGGTGAACCCCCTGTGGGATTCCTGAACAATTGCAGGGAATGTTTGGTTTGATTCTGTGCCCAGTTTCCCAGTGTGGAGCCCAGTAGGCTCCAGCACATCTGCAGACAGACAGATGTGCACAAACTCAGGGATATTTGGGTTCACCTTCCACAGTCCTTGCTGCCAAATGCAAGGCTCCCCAGCCTCTCCCATGCAGGAAAATTGTTAGGGATGAGCTGAGGGAAGCTGAGCTGCACCCTCCCTGCACCTGACACGGCTCCAGTGAGGGGAACAGAGGGACACAGCCACAAAGGGAATCTCTGGGAAAAGGCACCAAAGCCTTAGACTGAGTTTAGGAGTCCTTGTCAACAGAGGGAAGCTGTGGCTGGGATCGCCCCACTGCCCCAGGATTGCCACACACCTTCCACTCTCCCAGGTTGCCCCAAGCCCTGTCCAACCTGGCCTTGGACACTTCCAGGGATGGGGCAGCCACAGCTTCTCTGGGCAACCTGTGCCAGGGCCTCCCCACCCTCATAGGCAAAAATTTCTTCCCAATATTCCATCTAAATCCACTCTCTCTCAGTTTGAAGTAATTTCCTCTTGTCCTGGCACTCCAGGCCCTTGTCCAAAATCCCTCTCTCCATGTTTCCTGTTGTCTCCTTCAGGCACTGGAAGGACACAATGAGGTCACCCCAAAGCTCCTCTTTTCCAGGCTGAACAATCCCAGCTCTCCCAGCCTTTCCTCCCAGCAGAGCTGCTCCATCCCTCGGATCATCCTGGTGCCTCCTCTGGCCTGGCTCCAGCAGCTCCAGGTCCTTCCTGTGCTGGGCCCAGGGCTGGGGGCAGCTCTGCAGGTGGGGTNGGCTGGGGGCAGCAGGTGGGGTCTCACCTGGGGGGGCAGAGGGGCAGAATCCCAATCCCTTTCCTGCTGCCCACGCTGGGATCGGCCCAGGACACACTTAAAGATAATATAATCAGAAATAATATAAAGGAGTCATTTGTCTGTGAATTACCAATTGTTACTGGGCTGCCTGTAAAGCCTGTGAAATAAGTCATGAAATGTATTCAGATCAGCAGGAATTTGTTAAACACTGAGGGCAGAACTCATTTAATTTGCACATCTCCCTCGAAGTTAGGCATCTGTCTTAGTCAGTGGTGGGAAACCTGTGCTTCCAGATGTATCCAGTCCCATCCCGAGTTAGGTGAGACAGACCCAGCCTGGCAGCCAAATCCACGATTTGGGGAGCTGATTTGGGTACCTCAGATGTGTTTTTGCTCACAGACACAGGTCCTTAACTTCCTGTGGCAGCTCCTGCCACTGAGGGGTATCCCCAAAAATGGGTTGTTTGGCCTCATGTGTTGTATTGTCCTGTGCATTTGTGTGTCACTGACTAAAGGGGCTCCAGGACAGCTGGAGAGGGATTTGTGACAAGGACTGGAGTGACAGGGCAAGAGGGATGGCTTTAAACTAAAAGGGGATGTTAGGATTAGAGATAGAAGGAAATCCTTCCCTGTGAGGGTGGAGAGGCCCTGGCACAGGATGCCCAGAGAAGCTGTGGCTGCCCCATCCCTGGAAGTGTCCAAGGCTAGGTTGTACTGGGCTTGGTGCAACTTGGGATAGTGGGAGGAGTCCCTACCCATGGCAGGGGGTGGAATGGGATGAGCTTCCAACCCAAACCATCCTGGGATTCTGTGATTAGGTGTCTGCCAGTGCAGCTCTGTCAAACACCCTGCCCCGTGTGTGGCAGTAATGACAGAGAGCCACTGCTCTGAGGATGTCCTGGGCCCATGTCATGGTGCTCTCACCTCTTCTGGTGGAAAGAGGAAAGAGAAAAGGTCCTGAGACCACCGCAGTGCTGCTGGTGGATTCAAGCTGTGGGCAAGCCAAGCCTGGGGACAAGTGTCAGTGCTGGCTGCCCAGCCGTGAGGGGCTCCATCCAGGAGCTTGGCTGACTTCCCAGCAGGGTGTGCCGGGGATCACTGGCAGTCCCTGCTCAGAGCTGCTGCAGTCACATGTCCCTCCCAGAAGATAGCAGGACATGGATTTGGGAGCCTGGATGTGGAATATTGAACCCCACTGCTGACCCTGGGCTGGGTCCAACACAACACTCTCTCTCCAGCAAGTTTAGTCAATTTAAAAGCCCTCCTGACCACCAGCACCACAAAGCTTCTGTCTGTAACTAAAATCTCTTATTTCTTAGAGATATTTGCCACAGCTGAGCCCCATCTCCCACCCAGGCTGGGCCGTGTGAGGCAGGTGCTGGGAAATGTCCCCGAGCCTGTGCACAGACTCCCCGTGAGGAGCTCACTGGGATAATTACTGGCAGAATCTGTGAGCACCTGGCTCGGTGCAGGAGCTCTCTCCATGGCAGGATCATATGGAATAGTGTCAGCTCCAGAGATATCACTTGCTAGAGTCAGCTTGAGCTGGATCAGCTTCAGTTTTCATTTTGGATTTGCAACCTTCAAAGTAAACTGGACCTAGTTTGTTGTTGGATTTAGAGTGGATGGAGAAAATCTCCCCCAGCCTCTCAAAAAGAGGAAGAGCAAAAGGAAAAGAACTTGGGATCAAAAGGATGAGAGAAAATCAGCAATCCGCATCCAAACCAGTGCCCTGGGAAGTGATCCTGGAGGACTGGGGGAGTCTCTGGGCGGTGCCCTGTGAAGGATGCGCTGTCCCGGAGGCAGTGCTGACATCCCGGGATTGCGGGAGCTCTGCTCCCGGCCCAGCTCATCTGTCACTGCGGGACATGTTTACCAGCCGCTGACAGCCCGCTCTGGGTGGTGATTGATACTGATTGGAATTGTTATGCAAATACACTCTCTTCCCTACAGATTCTCCCCAGTTGTGATAGTGGCCATTTTCTCCAGGGATTTTTCCTTTTTTTTTTTTTTATTTTTAAAGTAAGAACCAGGTGAGCTGGACTCTATGGTCTCAGACATTCTCAGATAGAGCAAATAATGTGCCAAACCCCGAGGATGGATCTTTATCAGTGCCAAACAATAGAAATGTCTCTTCTACTTTCTCTTTTCTCTCCTTGCACATACCTTTGCAAGTATGCGTCACCCTCTGTTGATAGAGGCAATTTTCAAAGGTATCAGAGCAACTTAAAGGCTCCCAGTCCCACCTTTAAACTCAGATCTGTGGTTTCTACAAACACGACTTTGTGCAAAGTGCAACACCACCAACAAAGCCTTGATTGAAATCCAGATGGATCCCTAAGGACACATCCTTAGGCTGAGGTGGGAGAGGGGCCCTGTAAAGAAACTGGGAACAGCTCATGCCTAGAGATTATCGAGCTGGGGGACCCAGATTGTCCTCATGGAACTCATGGAAGAACACTTGAATAATACCAAAATGTTGTGTTCTGGTGTCCTCGACAGCTGCCTGACTGCACAAAGAAATTGAAAATTATTTTTAAATGTGGGAGATATTCAAGCAGCACTTTACCATTTCCACCTGCCCAGAGCTGCTGTGGAGCCAAGAGAAGCACTTTGGTCTGGAATGAAGAGCTTTGGAGTTGGGAGGAACTTTTTAATTTAAGCCCAACTTTTGAGTTGAAAGGAAACAAAAACATTACAGATTATGTTTCACGGGATGGTTTGGGTTGGAAGGGACCTTAAAGCCCATCCAGTCCCGCCACCCGCCATGGGCAGGGACACCTCCCACTATCCCACGTTGCTCCAAGCCCTGTCCAACCTGGCCTTGGACACTTCCAGGGATTAGGCAGCCACAACTTCTCTGTGCCAGGGTCTCACCACCCTCATAGGGAACAACTTTTCATTCCCAAAACCCTTCCTTTTTTCTAGTAACTCCTCTAGTCCTGACCAGACACAACCCCTGGTGTCAGCAGCACATCTCACAGCTGCTGGGCTCCAAGAAGATTTGACCAATCACCCTTTGCAACCCATCGCTAGGCCTTCTTATGGTTTTCAGGTTAGGCTGAAGGCTAATTGATAACAGAATCACAGCAGGGAGATTCCAGGAATGTGGCCTAGAGTTGTGCTTTAATCCCACTGGAAGCCAGGTGGGCCTGGAGTCCAAGGTGTACAGAAGCCACCAACCATACAGTGTGGAAGCTTCTCCCTCCCTCTCCATAACTCTCCTCACTCGAGCTGAAAGCCCAGAGTGCCAATTCAGCATCACAGCAACCCCACACAGTGCTCCAGGCTTTAGGCAGAGTGGCCAGAAAGCTGGGAAAAGCCCTGGGCATGGAATTCCACTGGAATATGTTGGAATCGAAGGCGATGGAGTCCCCATCCCTAGAGCTGTCCAAGGAACTATTGGAGGTGTTTCTCAGTGCTCTGGGCTGGTGACAAGGTGGAGGATCGGGCACAGGCTGGACTCAGTGATCTCGGAGGGGTTTTCTAACCTCACTGATCCTGGGATTCTGGGAGGTCTCCCACAGTTCCTGCTATCAGAGTTGCTCTCTTCAGCCCCCAGTGACCCTCACTGTGCTGCACAAACACATCCCGGCCTTGAGCTGTTTGCAAACTCAACAGCAAAAAACATTTGGGGTGGCCGAGCAGGGCATCAATGAGAAGCACCAGGACCCCCCAGATCACTCCTCTGCCCACAATTCCCATTGATCCAATCCTGCCTCTGCTCCTCAATCAGGCACCTTGTAAGGGTGGGGAGGTGCCTTTACAGCCGTGCTGCTCCTCCTCCCCAGCAATCAGTGGTTATTGAGTGCATCTTTGGGGAGGGGAGGCGAGGACAGGGCAGGGGTTCACATTGCTCATCAACTGGAGCGACTGCATTTTCTATTAGGGCTGATAAACAAGCTGGAAAAATAAAGCAGTTACCTGCTCCTACCTGACGGGCACCACCAAGGAGCTCCTCGGAATGGGATATGGAAAAGGCATCCCAAACTCTGCCAAGGATGAGTTAAAAAAGCCTTTCAGGGAGTGAAGTCTCCCAGCACGAATCAGGTGGGGAGAGGGA
>WBMZ01010029.1:0-36475 GCA_013400975.1 Atrichornis clamosus
GGGCCCGGGGTGGGCGCGGGGCCCCTGTGCCGCGGGCCCCCTGTGCCGCCCGGCCCGCGCGCCCGGCACGGGCTCTCCTCAGGCGGGCTCGGAGTGCTCCTGCGGCACCTCCGCGCCTGTGGGAAGCCGGGTGTGAGATAGGCTCGGCAGCGCCCGGCCCGCCCCTGCGGATGCAGAGACCTGTGGGACCGCGGGAGGAGCGCCCAGGGCTACCACGGGCGGGCGGGGGCTGTGAGGCGGCGGCCCCTCCTCCGGGCGGCCCTTCACTGGAAACATTCCTGAGAGTAAGCGCTTCTGCCTTGAATTTGTGAGATTTCGAATTTATCCAATCCTTGTTCACCCCGAGAGCACCAGGAAAGCTTCCTCGGTGGGATGTGTAACAAAAACCAGCTCCGATGTCATAGCTGAAAATTTGAGGTTGCTTTTTAATATCAGTGTTACTGGCGAGGTCTTGCTACTACAGTCCTTGTTTACTCTCCTCAGGCATGGCAAGCTGCTGTTGAGGGTGATAAGTCAGATAAAGAACAAACTGAGGTTCTAGTGAAAGTATGGGAAGAGGCCACACTACCTAAAAGATTCAAAATGACAGTGCTGAAAGTTTAGAGTCTCTAGATACCCCCCCTATCTAGCTGAGACCAAGCAGCCTCCAGCAGAAACATGCTTTGGAAACATGGAACAAGCCACACAAAGAAACATATATCTTAAAAACCCGTAGGAAGTAGTAGGCATTGATAAAAAAATTGGAGACAGTAATTAATTTTGAGAAGTATTGCTGGACATAAAATGTAGGGCATACAAGAGTAAAAAAAAAATCCCCAACTTTGGGAACTTACACCATTTACTGGAGGGCTTCATCAGAATGTGGACCCAAAATTTTCAACTAGACTAAGTCATTATGGGAAAAAAATCCCTGAGAGATGACAACTAAAGAGCAGAAGAAAATAGAGCGTGCTAATTTCTAGTCTATAGTTTTAAGAGCTCCTATATTTGATAATACTTCGCTTGGGTAAACTGTGTTGGTTAAAGGAGCACATGTGCTGTGCATCAGTAATTTTGTCCTTAAAGATCTATGATGCATATGATTTAATATGGAGAACAAAGTGTACATAAAGAGCATATATGACATTTTTGTTCAATAGCTTAAGCACATTAACTTCAGCTCCTTCAAAAAAATCTCTGATCATCTCCACGACAAACTGCAAGCTGACATGTATTTTTGTGTGACTGGTCAGATGACATGACTCAGCAGACAAACTTTTAGAGGCCTAATATGCAATTCCTGTGATTTTTAGCAATGTTTTTTTCTTTCTCAGACTGTACAAAGAATTCTGTGTAAAAACAGAGAATTAAGCTGTTTTAAAGCAGAGTGAAATAAAGCATAAAGTAGGTTTTCAAGATGAGTCTTCTACCAGACTCTCCATGTTTAGTACTGTAGCAACTTCTTCACAAAGCCTCTGTACCTAACATCCACATTCTACAATAGTCTCTCAGAATTATGTGATTTGGTTTTAATTCCAGTTTAGAGTGCACACTTGTTGCCTTAGAAAATAATTTCTGTTTTGTGCAAATACTTTCTCATGTATAACATTATTATTAATCAGACACATTCTTCAGGCATTTTTTTGACACAAATAAAGTCAAGCTCCCACTGTGCAGCTCTGTGCATAGTGAGGGGGCCAGTGCCTGACCATGGCACCCACTTATGTAAGAGTCCCAGAGTTTTACTGGTATTGGTCATCCTAGCATATTTCTGAGTAGTGTTTGTAAACTTCACAGTTTTAAGTATAATAACAGTGAATTAGGGAAAGGAATTGGCACGTCTCAAAAGACTGTGCAGCATTTCTTTTTCCTATACTATGAGAGGTTTTGATTACTTGAGTTTTTCTGTGCTCCTTGTGCTTTGGGATGTGGTTAGTGTATGGAAAGATTAATACTGATTTTGGTCTTAGCAATAAGAGTAGTAGTACATTGTGAATAAAATTACAGGGCACACTGTGAGTCCATAATCCACTGCTTACATTATATTCTTTGGGAGTTTGCTGAAGGACAGTTTGTGCAATTTTTTACCCCTCTATTTGCAGTGGAGGGCCAGGTTCTGAAGAAAGCCAACACAGTTGGCACACATAGGGGTAGGACAACTATAAGAAAGCCCCCAGAAGGTATCTTCCAAAAGTGACTGGAAAATATAAGCAATAATGGCTTGGGATGATCAGATGTTTTCATCTTGGAAAAATAAATTATTTTGTGGCTGGGAATGGTAGTGTTAAGTTTTTGCTTAATATCAGTGGTCCTGGTGGTATAGGAAAATGGCACATGTGACATAAATATGACTGCCTAATAGAACTCCAGGAATGAACCAGGAAACTACATACAAACATGCCTGACATCTCCACTAGGCAAGGTAGTAGAAATTATAATAAATAATAACATGAGATGGAGTTGAGGTGTGTTAGAAGGTCTTCATGGAGAAGCCTACACTCTTACAACTTTTGCTTTGCCAGTGTTACTGCTTGAGAACTAGATTTCTAAATGCCAATAAAGCTGCTCTCATCTTTCACAAGCATTAACATATTAAACAAGGCACAAAAAACCCCCAAAAGGTCAATACTATAAGCTCTTTGTGTGCTCAAAGGATGTTGTCTACATCATGTGAAAATGTATAAAAGATGTAAGATAAAAGTTAAAAGCAGACCTAGAAAAAGAGAAGTAATATGATGCAAATTGACAGATAAAAAAAGAGAGATTACATTTCCTTTTATCTCTATCTTTAAATGAAGGAATAAAACAGAAAAAAAGGAGCATTTTTTGGTAAGGAATGATTGTTATAATCACATGACACTTTAATGTCAGATTCATTAGTCCTTCCTGAAAAGGTCAGTAACATTTTAGTTTTTAATAGTGTCTTTGTCTGTGAGGCAAACATATTAAAAAAGAACTAATGTTTTCCACCGTAAATTAATCTAGCTGTAAGATACCTAATAGTCTGCCAGAAAGAGATTATAGAACACTTTAAAAGAAGATTTTGATAAGAAATGAGCTTTTGTGATGTATATGAGCAATGAGTGGAAACTGTTCAATTATACTGTGCCCCCCTGCCAGCATGGTCAGGATGACAGGGGAATGAAACCTCCTAATACGACAACTGTAGGTAGTCTGGCAGTGTTGCTTAGGTCATGAGCTTAAATACCAAGCACCTGGTCACCAGTAAGGGTGTACAGAGCACTACAAAAACTACTTAACAGAATTATGGTTTGAGGAAAATGTTTGTTTGTATCCTAAAACTTCTTAACCTGGCATTCATAAGAACCAGTAGCATTTGTGAATTTAGTGGACAGACACTAAATGACTGAGCTGGAAGTTATGAGTACAGCTTTTCCTCTCCTATGAGTTGAAGCTCCCATAATATGTTTTGGAGAAACATAGAGTCTTTAAGCTTATAGTTAATAAATCTTGTATAGGCTGTGTTGGCAAAATTTTGTTGATGGTTCTCATTGTAAATCTTTATTGTGGGTGGGTCTTCAGTCTTATGTGATAACATTTTCTGCCTCATATCCTGCACAGTTGTGGTCAAAACAAGGATATGGAGGGGAAAAAAATCTCAAACTGCAACTGGCTATGCCTTACTAGTAGGTTGTAACAAATAATATACTATTAATTTAATTTCTCACGTAAAACCAACTAAGAGAATTTGAAGCATTATATAGAATTGCTCTTACTGCAGATTTGAAATGTAAACTAATTTTTTGTTCCTCTAACTCATTAACTCATGAGATCTGTATCTGGGAAAATCAAAACCAAAATTATTCTGGTTCAAAGTAGCTACAAAGAAGCCTAGAGGACTGGCACACTGGTGTGGGAGAGCTATACTAAGAACTCATGGCTCTGAACTGGGAACTACCTTGCCGTGTTACACCCTATAACTCTTCAGCTAAAGTGTATGAGCCCAAAAAGAACTGGTTAGTTGCTTTTGTAGAACTTTCTTTCATGTTTCTTGAAACTTGGAAGAATCTTTTTCCTTGTGTACTTTTGACTCACAGCAGCTCTACTGTGGTTTCTTTACTATAACTGAGAAAGGAAGTAAGAGAATAAATGGCTGCTTCATATTCAGATTACTCAAAGCAGACAGCATGTGTGTGCAACTAACTGTGCTTGCGTTTAACTAAGGGTTTAGGATTAGAGTGGATACCACATTTTTACCTGCTGGACTACCCTTGTTCCGGGGGAAAAGAGAAGCTGAACACAAAAGTCAGTTATGTCTCCTTGATTGTTTACTGGTTATGAGCTAGAATTTGAGTGAGAAGGAAGCTACAAAAATTGGGATTTGTTTGAAGTGTTGCTGTAACAGATTCTAGATGAAAGAATATAGGCATAATAAAGAGAAGTAAATAGGAGAACCAGAGGCAAGAGCGTACAGCGCAAGTGACTGATAACTTACTAGCCACCAGCTAGCCTGAAGGTATTCAGTGTTCAGAGAACGAAATGTAAGGGCACAGAGGCACGTTTGGCAGGCATATATTTATGTTTACTTTATATTTATGTTTAGTGGTGTTTTTGTGAAATATTCTTAGTTTCTTTGCCTCATGCATGGTTTTGATTCATGCTGATTATAATGGCATTCTGTTACCCTTGGTTAGCTTAACTGGTTCAGTTCTCTTTCTGAGCTGTAACAGAAGATGGTGTGTGCTGTTATTCTGCTGGGTGTTACTGATGGATTCGCTGATAACATGAAGCCATGTGCAATCCTAGAGCTTTTACTATTTCTCCTTAGAAATAGTGCCTTAGCAGATCCTATACAGAAGTACACAAAATTTCTTTGATTAACTACTTATGTGCTTTTATTTTCATAGAATTAAAATATGGTATTAATAATTTCTGTTACTAGCGCTTGCTCTTTCAGCTGTGCTTTTCATGCTTTAATCCTTGAATGTCTTCAGAACAAACACTAGTCAATGGCACGATTCCTCTGCTTTTTAGGGAATATATCTTCAATATGTTCTGAAATGAATGGTGAACTTAGTACTTGTAGTAGCAGAAAAAATGTTGCCCTTAATATGCTAAGCTCTTGACTTATTTGGAAAATTAAGGTCAATTTGCTCAGCATTCTTCTTCTAGTTTAGAACACAATATACTGTTGAGTATAAAAAGACTCCCTTTCCTCATCTTTTGACATGCATATCCCTTGTATCCCTAATATACCATATTAATTATTTCCTGAAGTTCTTAGCTAGAGTTTTTAACTCCTCTTTGCATAATAGAGTGGTTCTTGCTCAGCTATATATTCATACAGTTCATTTCTAAGCTATATCGTGAGGAACTCACCCAGCAAGGGTTAAGGAGCACAGCTTTTTGCTGGGCTTTGGAATTACGCATTACCGCAATCCTCCATGCTTCCGCTGCAAATTCCCACGGCAAGACTCTGCATTGTTAAGGAACAGCGGTCCGTAAGCGCCGCGCTTCGCCCCGCGGGCACCAGGGGGCGGTGTTTGACTGCGGTTGGCCGGGCCTGCGGCGCCCCGGCCGCGGGGTCGGGGAGCGCTCGCACCAGTCGGGCTCTCGCTGCCTTCCCGTGCTGCCCATACAGCCCCAGGGAACAGGCTTCCACGAACACAGTGACACCTGGGAAGAAGGATAAAAACAGATCTGAATCCATTGAGGGTGTTTTGGCACGCTCAAATAGATTGGAAAAATAAAGATAAAATCAAGTGATGCTGTTCCAATTATTTTTTCTGAAAAGAGTGTCATATTCTAAAAACATGACAAAACTTATATACAATATTTAAGATAATTGTGTCAGAGATTAGTCAAACTCCTTTCTTTTGTTGAGTTGTTCATAACCATCTTTGTAACTTGGCATTCCTTACAACCGTCTGTCCTGTTATGAGTCTTGATCACTTTCAAACTCAGGTTTCTCTTTATTTCTATGCAGAGTGATGAGATAAGAAGTTGCAAATCTGATCAAGAAAGTTGGTGTTTGAATGATGCTACGTAAGTATTTAAGATATGGTGCAAAATGTTACAAGCAGTAAACTGATAATAGTTTATTTATGACGTACAAAGTGGCAGAATATTTTTGTTATTCTTTTGGAAACTATGAAGCCCCCATACGTTTTTGCTTGTTTGTTATTTTAAAATATGATTTATAGAGAGGATATTAATGGTGAATACTTGGGCAAAGATAAGTCAATGGTGTCACTCCTAAATGCCCTGTAGTATTGTAAGAATGTAGCATAAGAGCTAACCAATTCTATACACCTGTAGGATATAATGAATTGTTTTGTTATGCTTCTTGTGTGTTTTTGTTATTTGTAGGTGTGACAGACTTGTTTGTATGCATTCTGTAGTTGGTTGTGCAGTAATTCAGGTTTGGATTCCATTAGTAAATGAAAGACTGATGTGTTTTGAGAAGGAGTGGTAGAACAGGTAGTTTTTGTTCTGTCAAGAGGACTAGCCAAGGGGAAGGAAGAAGGAGGGAGAAAACTAGCAATAGATGGTGGGAAGTGATGATTTTAAAACGGTAGGACAAAAATAAGTAAGAGGCAATCAGGCTTATCAAATATTGCTTTCCTAATGACTTCCCTGCCATTTAATTTCCCTTCTGACTGTGTTTGTAACCTCTTCTATTTTTCTTTCAGAAGCATTTTCTGATTTTTCAATCCTAATATTTTATCTTAGTTAGGTCATTAAGTGCTTCCCAATCACTACTCACTTTGTAATCATATTTGATTACTCATTTTAATCCTAAATGAAGACATTACATTGTGAAATGCAGTCAAGGAGTAGCCGGCAAGAGTTGTTCTTATTTTAGAGGTTGAAGAGCTACACACAGATATTTTTTCCTTTTTTTTACATTGTTGTTGAGAAGTGAAGAAAAGGAAGGGTCTCAAGAGCAAAGAAAAAAAAGGTCTATCAGATCTCTAGTATGTCATCCATATGTCCATTGAAGTTCAGTAAAACAGTAAATCACTTTTGAAGTATCCACTTGGTATAGAGAGCAACGTTTGATCCAACATACTCCTACTGCTGTGTAGGGGCTCCGTGTAACATACAGAGATTTTCCATTAGCAGTAGGATGTGGATGTACTTTACAAATCTCTTCTCTTTGTCACAGTGTATATGACGGTATCAGTGACACCTTAGTTTTGTCTCCTGCTTCAAAATACTTTTGCTGTCAATTAATTCAGACTAGGAGTGAATTAAATTTACTTTAATGGTTAGTTAATACTTAGTATTATTAGCATTTCCGACTTGTTGGTTTGTTAACATGTGGCAGACTAAATCATGACCCATGGCTGGGCTTCTACCCATTAATATAGTGTCATAAATAAGATCAAATCAAAAAGTTGCATCCAGCATTCAATTTAATTAACATCATGGAATAACAGTAAAAACATATAGCAATATTTTCCAAAACAATAACAAAAATTAGGAATGAAAGGATGTATTTTCACAAAGGTATTCTTGATTTCAGCATAATCTTCTCTTAAGACTTGGCACATGCAGTTCACTATCTGTGCATGAGTTCCCTATTGCTAAAATGAGGGTGATGATATTTTCCATTTTACAAAACTACTGTGAAGAAAAATCCTTTAACACTTTATATCTCAGATATTGATGTGGTATATGCTATAGAAAATGGTACAAGTAAGCAACAACCACAAAAAAACCCCAAACATATTGGCTTTATTTGAATTTGAAAAAAAAAAGTGTTTTCAATAACAAGTGAAAGAACAATAACCCTTAGAGCATTAAGCTGATTTTTTTCCACTTTTGATCAATTTGGAGAATGACTTATGTAGGAAGAAATCTGAGATAAGTTAGAAGTTGCTAATGTGGAGCTTGCATGAAGTTGCTAAAAAGGAAAGTTATGTAGGAAGAGCCTATAATTTTCATTCCTATCTTTGGACTTGGATTAATGCCTGGAATAGTGACAAATAGAGCGTCACTGGGGAAAGACTGAGAATAATCTTTATTGGCAATAACAACCAACTAAAGGAATGGATAACTGCAATTATAACAATAAAGTATTTGCTAATAAAAACAGCCCTTTTCTATTTTCTGTAAAGATAACTGACAAGAGAGACTTTTGTAGCATTTTCAATGGGAGGAAGAAAAGGAAATGTCTATAACTGTATGTGTGCAACTGTGTGAATATATGCCTGATATATATACACATATATATATTCAACAGACAAATTCAGCTGGAGGTATTATAAAATATCTTCTACCTCTCAAGGCCAAAAATATGCTTTTTCTAGGAGAGTTACTGTAGAGGCACTGTTTTGAAGAGCTTGACATACCAATTGCATATATACCTGAGAACATCTTTTTTGTAGAAGTAGGAATGGCATGTAATATGGTAGTGGTATTTATTTAACTTGTCCTTTCTGTAATTTAACCTTTGTTTTTTTAAAAGTACATACAGACACACTCTAGTTTAAGTGTCAAGTACTTCTCTACACATCTTAGTCCCATTTTGCTATTACTGCTATCCCTTCAGGACCCTGACTTTACCCTGTGCTCCTCAAGAAACACTACCTCACCTGCTGCCCTATTTCTGCCTTCCTTCAGAAAACCTAGGCCTACAGAAAATTGCCGTGTGCTGCCTGAATTGAAAATATCCTTAGAGAAAGAGGAAAATGGACTTTTCTGGCTGTCTTTGCAGCCTGAGGGAACAACATTGGCCCCTGTAGTTCTCACCTCCCCTGCTCAAAATTTAAGTCATTCTGTCTCTCTGTTTTAGGGGTAAAGTATTTATGACTGTAAGATGCAATGGCTCTGACTTTCTTTAGGAAAGATTTAAGAAAGTAAAGCTCTGGCAAAATAATAACAAAAAGAGGGACAATTGAGCAAAATTGTAGTGTTTTGTAACAAATAATTTCAAAAATTATTTTTAAAGCTTTGTTGGATTTGGTTGTGTTTGGGTTTTTTTAACATGGTTGTATATATGAAAATGAGAAGCATACCATACCAGCTAGGTTTTTATATGGAACACAATGTTACTATAGCACTTCATGAACAAAAGTTCCCCTTGTGTAGGGAGATAATAATTGTATTATGTTAGTGGGTTTTGGATTCCTTGTAGTGCTTTTGAAGTACAGTTGATCAAATAGGAATGTAGGATTGCAAGAAATCCACTGCCAATATGGGCCAAAAAGCATCCAGAAAGAAGTGGGATTTGAACAGTGGACATATTTTCCTTATCAAATGGATAATTTGTTTACAGAGATGTCAGCTTTTAAGTATTCATGCCACTGTAGAGTTCTCTGACCTTATGGCTTTCCTAAAGTCTGACCATTGTTACTGTCTTAGGAAGGGGATAAATTATAAATAATAGAGGGTCTGTCCAGATTGGGTCTATGTTGAAAGACCAGCTGACTACTGAATCCACTTCATGCTTAGTATAACAAAAGCTAGTCTACCAACACCTCTTCCTTTATTATAGAAAAGTATGCTAATGCAAACATGTATCTAAAGCTAGATACATCATTTTTTTAAAGTTCTTGCATACCCTGCATGTTTTTTCTCAGTATGTATCAAATCTGATTATGACTATTGAAACAATTTCATTTTCTATAAAGAATTTCACAATCCCACCTCTTCTATTTGGGCCACTCCCTACTGTCTATATGGAGTAAAACGAAGGAAGATATAGTAAATAAAATAAAATGTAGTAAGTTTTGAATTTTAAAATAAAAAGCAGCATCTATATTTACAGGAGTAATTAACACTATGTGATCAAGTATTTTAGGCTATTTAACATATCTGCCACACTTCTACGTATAAAGAGGCAATATTATATAAAGCAAAACCATATATATGTATGCATATGCATATTTTTATAGTAGAACCAAGGGTTAATAGGTACTAGCTGGTAGAGAAATCTACTTTTGGGCTGAATGATTGCAGTAACTCAAGCTGGTGACATTGCTGGGGAGGTAAAGACATGCTCTACATATTAACTGGTATGAAATATCTTGAAGCCTGTTGTTGACACACGTTCTTTAACAACAACAAGAGTCTGTTTGCAAGCAGAAATAGGAACTTGTGATGATAGAGCTGAGCAAAATACAGTTCACCATATTATATGCAGTTGCTAAGGATATAAACCTATCAGTGGTATCTCATTTTAGGAGTTCAGAAAATGAATAATAACTCTATGACTAACTATTAATGATATGGATTGAAAAAAAGCACTGTTGGGTAACAGAAGGTAGAATCATTTTACTATATGCAGCGATGAACATTACCTTGCACAAACAGTACAGCCTTGAAGTAGAGTGGGTGGAGGTGCAGCTGGGTGGGAGGCAGAAAAGGATTGAGAGAATATGATTTATGGGTGAGAAGTTTTTACATTAGAGATTTAACACTAGAGATGCTCCAGACTGAGCTGTGAGCTTCAAGAAGCTCCCTGCTTTCAATTTTGGATTAATGACAGTTATTTCCACAGCAACCATTAGTGACATTGCAGAAAGGACTGCAGCTAGAGTTTTTCCGTTGGTAGTGGTAGTTATGGATTACTGCTGTATTGATGTTTAAGATCATCCCATATCAATTCCTTTCCTCTTTACCTCAATACATGTTTTTACTAACATAAGACGTGCAAATAAGCATCACAATTGTATAACTGAAAACTAGCTAAACAGTTTTACCCAGGCCTTCTAAATGTTGCTTTCGTAGCATAGTAGTAGAGATAACACATTATTTAAATGTTTTAAAGATTATTTAAGATTTCTGGTGCTGTGTTAAAAGCCTAAGTACAATTGATTATAAAATTGGAAACATCTGCATGATTGAGGTGATGGCTAGTAGGTTATTAGTGCAGTTAGAATCATAGAATCCTTAAGGTTGAAAAAGACTCTCAAGATCATTGAGTCCAATCATATCAACAGTTCACTACATTGGGTTCAGAAATGTGGTCACAGACATAGGTAGGAAAAGCATAAGTCTGATAAAGTCAAGAAACACACATTGCTATGAAGAAATACCCAATTCCTGTTACAGGCAAGAGATGGAATTGCATAATGAGATATAGTAGGTTATTTCCACTTAAAATAAAAATTTTTGTTTTTATTCTATGAATAATTATTATTGAACCATAATGTGACAGTAAAAGCTTCTTTGACTATTTTCTCTTAATTATTATTGAACCATAATGTGACAGTAAAAGCTTCTTTGACTATTTTCTCTTCAGCAAGTTTTATTTACAAAATAAATATTTAGTAGTCCTGATTTACAGTGCCAGCTCAGAAAAGAACACTTGCAGATGTGTTAAACCCTTTTTTTCTTGCTGAATCCTCCAGCAGCAACGAATTAAGGCCAAGGAGTTCTCTCCCATGCTGGTAACTGCTTTGTCATTCCTTTCCCATTGCGCCTGCACGTTATTGAAACAAGCAATGGTGGCTATTGCATTACCACAGCAACACACAAGAGTGCAGTGTAGGGGCTGCACAGCCAAAGATGTCACTGCCAAAAACACAAAAATAACTGAGACAGTAAGTCTAATTTTAGTGCAAGAGCCTCAACAGTTTCTTTACCAATAATTAGAAGAACTTAAAGCCATCTCAGTAGATAGTATACGTGAGCAATGTCCTTCTTGGTGTTATATTTTATCTATCTTGAATTTGTATTTTGTATATGTGTGTGAAATTTATCTAAAAATTTTCTTAATTTGTTTTTTCATCTCATATTGTAAGATAATTTGGTCACAATTTCCATAGATATTTTGCAGCTGTGTGTTTTAATAAATTTCACTGCATTACATTTTTTCAATCGACGTTTAGTAATGTAAGCAAATATTTATTTCACTGAAGATGACCCTTCTACAAAACAAATATCTAGTATGACACATTTTAAAAATACTTCTTTGTGGGCTTTCTTTTGAATAGATTTTCTGAAAAATTTATTTCCTTTAAATTACCAGCAGCTTTTGTACACACAGCATATTGAGGTGTTAAGACATTTAGTTAAGTCCTGCAAACAATTTAGTACCTACATAGACATAAATACTCTGAGTGAGCAGAGAATGACACCCAGACAGACACATGTGCAAAATGTATATCACAATATTTGTCAAAGCACTTATTAATAGCAAGGAGTCAATTTATACAATACAAATCCAGTTATTGTTCAGCTTTGGCTCCAGAAGTATAGCTCACCTTTCACCCTGCTAATTGCATACATTGCACTCAACTAAATGAAATTCTCTATGCCTTGAGCTAGATGAAGAAGGACCTTTTGAGTAGCATCCTTGACAGCAGAACTCTGCTTAGTATTGTAGAAGTTGAGCTGGTCCTTCCTGAGCTGAAGGCACTTAAGGCATAGGGGATTAAAAAACCCCAATTTTACAAGGATATTTCTTGACTTGTTACTTCGTTTCTCCCTCATATCCCCAGTCTGAGCAGAATAATGAGTGGCGGGTTTTTTCTTTCTTTCTTTTTACTCTTTTAATTTGCACTTATCTTTAGATCTATTTGGTCTGAAAGTCACTCAGTGGAGTTAAAACTCCAGTGATACAGACCTTGATGGTGTCGAAGCACCTAAAGTTACATAAAGAAAATCCTCATACCAGAAATGTGATATCACTAACTTGAATAATTCCTCTGGATAATGCTCTTAAAAAATATATAAGTAACAGTAGGTGACATAAATTAACTAAAATGTGGGATTATGAATAGTAAGACTCTGGTGTCATAGCAAGGGTCCTGTAGCCTATAGAGCCAGAATTTAGGCATGTTACCTACATGCTTTACTAGCAGTTCAAAGTGGAAAAAGTGGTTCATGACAGAATTTACTTTGCTTTCAAAAGAAGAGTCTTAAAATTTTGGTTTCTTGTTGCAATACTGATATCAGAAAGAAAATCCAGCATAACCCCCTTATATAACAGAAGGTCAGTAATGGGAAAAACGATTATAATGTTTTAGTTTTTATCGGCTGCCCAACATTTGAGATGTTTGCTTTCAAACACACACTGCTTCCAGATCTACATGTTTGTGGAGACCTAGTTCTGTCAAAAGGGAAATGGTGATAAAATATGCATAGTATTGTTAATAGTACAAAGATAACTCAGTACAAAAACCTCTTTAGAAATTAGTTCCGCAGATTGAGGACACAGTAACTTAAACCTGTCTAAAGGTAGTTCCTATTTTAAATCCGTGTGCTCTTAGGCTTTATAGTACTCATATTTTTTCTCCATGTTCCTGCAGAAAGTTTCTGATTGCAGGTTGTCAAATACAAAAACTGTACTCACAAGTTATTTGACGGTACTATAATATTTGTGGAATTTTTTGAACCAAGAAAAATATAAATAATTAATTTTAAGCCGACAAACTGAAAATCTTATGCTAGTTGCTGAAGAATAACGTTAAAGTACAAAGTTCAGTTGGAGACAAGTCACTAATTGATGTGTACCTGGGGCACTGATGCTGGGGTCAATACTGTTTTAACCTATTTGTCCCTCACCTGCTGATGGCACAGAGTGCACTCTCCGCAGATTTGCAGGCAATACAAAAATGGTGAGCAGTTACTATACACCAAGCGGTTGCGCTGCCATTCGGACGGACCCAGTCTGGCAGGGGAATAGAGCAGAGAGGAATCCCATGATGTTTAACAAAGGGCAGTGCCAAGTCCTGCAAGTACATGCTGGGGGCCAAGTGGCTGGAAAATGGCTATGCAGAGTGGAATTTTGGGGTCCTGGGGAACAGTAAGTTGATCATGAACCAGCAATGCATCCTCACAGCAAAGAAAACTGGGCTGCAGCAGGAAGAGAAGTTCCTGCAGACTGAGGCAGGTGATCCTTTTCCTTTGTACTCAATATTTATGAAGTTATATCTGGAGTAACATGTCCACTTCTGAGCTCCCCAGTAAGATATGTGGATTTCCTGTAGTGAGTTTATTGAAGGACCAGAAATATCACCAATGTTTTGGAGCATATTTTCATATGAAGAGAGACTGAGAGAACTGGGATTTCCAGTCTGGAGAAGAGAAAGCTCAACAGAAATCTTGTTATGTGTTTACATGCCTGCTGGGAGAGAATGAAAGAAAAGGAGCTAGGCTCTAGTCAGTAGTGCCTACTGGTAAGATAAAAGGTGATGGGCACAAATTAAAACACTTGAAATTCTCTCTGAACAAAATAAACGCCTTTTTTACCATGAGAATGATCAGAATTGGAATAAATTGCCTGGAGAGGTTACAGATTCTCCATCTGTAGAGATATTCAAAAGCTGTCTGGACAAGGTCCCTGCACAGCCTGGTCTGGGTGAGCCTGCTTGTGCAAGGGGCTTGGACTAGGTGATCTCTGGAGTTCCCTTAAACCTAAATGTTTCTGCGGTTTCTCTTACCTTCAGATAATATGGTGGGAAAAAATATCAAAATGGCTGTGTATGCATAAACCTCAGGTGGTTGTGCTTAATCACATTGACATGTGGAAAGAAGTTGTGCTGGAATGCATCACTGGAGCAGCAATGCATCCTGTGCTTGTGTGCTTCCCCATAAACTTACTGAATTGTGCTTAGCAGTGAATTCTGCTGTCTTTCCCATCAGGACTTTACTGCTTCATATGGATTCATGAAAGAAGCCTTTTAATTGCATCATTTGTAGGGCCAGTCTGTCAGCAGATTATGAGAAATGTTCATTTGTCACTGAGGCATGACAGTAAAAAGAGAGATTGACCTAATAAAATACACAATTTTCACTTAATATAAGCAAGCTTGATGGAACAATTTACAGACTATCTAAAATATTTAATGCATTGAGAGATTCAGAAGTGAGAACTATACTAGTCATAACAGCTAGATGGTCACTATAACATGATTTCTTTGCTTTCAACCCCATAGACCTCAGGTCTTCTAAGGTCCATTCTTACAGAGATAAGTAAAAACCTATAGAAAACACAATTTAAAAAAATGTTTTTATTCATCCACCAACTCAGTAAGATAAGATTTTATAGTATATGATTTTTTAAATCTAAAACCTGATTTTTCTAGTTATATGTATTTAAAATGCTTTAAATCTTTTTACTAGTCTGTTTCTGTCTAGTTATAAGCATGTATAAAGTGTCAGTTTTCTGCTATAGTGGATAGAAATTTTCTGCACTTGTAGTCTACTGCCAGTGGTGCAGCTACTGGCAGTAGATAATGTTTTAAGCATTTGCATCAGTGAGCACATTTTACAGGCACTTTGAGCTATCCTACCATGCATTTCAAGGAGACATTGCGTCTCTTTTGACCACAAATTGAATTTACTTGCAGGTTTATATTTTATAAAATATAAAAAGATTTCTGCCCAATTCTGTTTTGTGATTTAAAATCTCTCTTCTGAAGATAAACTGAAAGGTATCTCAAATCAGGAAAACCCTTGTTTTCCTATAAAAAAGAAAGAGGTAAATATGGGATATGAATACTGGGGGGAGCAGGGATGGACTCATAGAATTGTTTCTAACTTCTCAAAAGCACATAGAATTCAAACCTAGAAGTTGGTAGGAATCAAAAATGTCTTTTATTTCACAGGTAAATTTGTCTCTTCCCCTGTTAACACCCCCCTTAAAAAAATATATTACTCAAACCAACTCTCTTCTACTGTCCCATTGGGTGCTGTGTCATGAATAGTAAAATTCTGACAGGTCCAGTGCTGAGTGCCATTTTTCACCTTCCCCCATTAAAACTGACAAGAAAGAAATATACTGAGAAAGGAGTTTAAGGATATGTAGAAGTGAAAGTTAATTTCATTTTATTTTCTGAGGCTATCATTAATAGCTTCTTTTTTTACAGGGACTCTTTTAGCTGTGTGCAAGCAGCACTTGTCAGATCTAAGAAACTGCAAAAAAGGGAATGGTAACCTAGAGAAGAGGGGGTGGGCAGATTGGAATTTTGTCAATTTCTGGAGTATATTAAAATAGGCATATTAAAGGCATAGTATATTTCAAAAGGCAGTGGTTCTTGTTTTGTATTAGGATGCTGCAGACTGTTTTGTTTTTTTAACTATCCTTGTAAGATGAATCTGTATGCAAAAGGATGCTTTTTGTCCATGTTGATTTATTATTTGAAAAAAACCCTAATGTATTGTCACAATTTAGTGAGTTTTCAGCAGACAGTGAATAATCAAATGACTTTCCCCGTTTTTGTGTGCCATGTAATGTCTGGACTAGAGGTGTGAAAAGTTTATGGGTCCACTGCTTTTCCTGCTTAGAGCACTAGTGGTCTCTTTTAATTCTGCTAATCCTGTACCTAGGTCGGTCGGTCTGTCTGTCTGTCTGTCTGTCTCTCTCTCTCTCTCTCTTTGTCCTCTAGAGCTTTTGAAGTTCCAGTACTAGGTAGATTTATTTATGCAATTCTATATATAATTAAGTTTTTTGTGTTTGTACAGTTGAGCAATCTCAAGATTAACTTGCTTAAAGTGTATGGATCTCTCAAACATCACAAAAATTTTTAATATATCCTTATTTCATAGGTAGATAGAACTGTTGGGTCAGACTCATACTTCTGAAGCTACTTAAGTCATTTGTTTGCTTTTAAAAGGTGCATTTCCTGTTGGAATTTCTGAATTTAAAATTCTTTAGCTTATAGAATTAAAACTGCTTATCACTTAAGTTAAAAAACAGCTCTGATCTAAATTTTTTATGAATGCAGATATGTTCATAAATGTTTTTGCAGCACCTTAAGAAATCTTTGCAAAACCTTTTGTACTTCTTGATAGTTAATATCTGTATGTGAAATTAATGTGCACAATCATTCATGCAATACTTTTTTGTCAAACTGAGTTTTGCAATGTTGATTTTTAACTTGCGTGCTTAAGTTTTATACTCTGAAAATGAAACTACTGGTAAAGTTGGCTCCACATGGTGTTTCCATTCTGTAGCAGAGAGTAGGTGTTCACCTGCTAGAGTTCCTGGCTCTAAAGTAAAGAGAATACGGAGAAAACAAAGGGATCATGTCAGCAATCTGTCAGCTAATCCAGTAAACAGAGATGGAAATGTCAGCAGCTTATCTGCCGGGAGGGATGAATCACTCGAGTCCCTGTCTGGGGAGAATCAGGATGGAGCAAATGGGTTTGCCAGATCATCTGCCGAGAGGTGCTGTCCTGGAAGGGAAACTTATTGCTGCCTAATAAGTTCCAGGTTAACCTGTAATCTTTTCTCAGATGGTACCATAAACACATGAGTTATCTGAGGGAATGAGAGGATGGTAGAAGGAAAAAATCCAAACATAAGCTACACTAAGGCAGAATTATTCAATAACAAGATGTATATGATTTAAAGAAATATCTGTTAAGATGCAAAGCTGGTGAGAAGGATACTGGAGTTGGGCAATTTGAATTCAAATGTATGTAATCTCATGTGCATAACAATACCTTGAATCCAAAGAGATGTTTGTATGTTTGGGGGTTTTTAAAAAACTTCTAATTCTTGTTATTTTTTGTTTCTTGAAGGGGTTTTGATTCTTATTTTTTCTTTTAGGATTTTAGTAATCATGCTAATAATTCCTCCTTGTGAGAGTAAAAGAAGGTGTGTAATCATAGCAAATGGGGTGATTTTTACAGAGTGGTAGCTCTTATGCAAGTATTCTGAGATTGTGCATTAGACTTTGCATCTATTACTAGATTATGATATTGAAGGGAATAGTATGCAAGTCATATTATCTCACTGCATTTTAAGAATGTAGAGTAAGGAATATCTTCTGCATGTGAGAATATGTAGATGATAATCACATTGCTTCAGTATTCAGTTGGGTAATTGGTATGTGAAGCACAGTTTTCATTTGTCATTATTTAAGGTCTAAAATTGTTTCTTTCCTGACTATTTTTTGATCTTTTTGTGTTATAACTTTCAGTTTGTCAACTTTTTTCTCTTCTTCTCGGGTGAGTATGCCAGAATGAGATGCAAGACCATGTTCCAGGCTATGATAAAGAGGTCTATGTTACCTGTGGCCAAAATCAGTCACAGAGAATCTGTATGGGAATGATCCCTTGTATTAGCATCATCTCATATACATTTACCTTTGGATACCTGTATTTTATATATTACTGATTTTTTTTCCTGTATCTCAGAATGTCATATAAGCCTATTAGAAGACTCTGCAAGGCACTTGGTGTCAACACGGTTACTTTGATCAAATAAACCTATATTTAGAAAAAAATGATGTTTGACAAGACTTAGTTCTGCTTAAGCTGTTCTGATGCTGATCAGTTATTCTAGCATCTCTAATTCTAAATTGATTGCAGTCTTTATTTTCTATTCTATGATTTTACCTAGGATCAGTGTTGAAGTAATAGCATATATTTACATGTCCACTGTCTTTCTTGCTTTAAAAATACTTTGTATTCATAAGAGGAAAAGGTCAAACTAGGTGGTAATTAAAAAATAAGAAATCACAACAATTTGCAGAGTGAATTTAAGATAAGAAGCAGAAAGTACATAAATGTATAGTAAGGAAACACTAATATTTCTGCACTAATGGTGACCTCAGCTTTTATTCTTCTATGTTCCTTCTATATTCCAAGATCAGATATTTATCAAATAATGTATTAGTATTTTGAATAATATTTGTACTTTTAAATGTATGTTCACAAAGAATGGCAATATATACTTAATTTTAGAAGGGATTTAGTGTCTTGTGACTGCTCAATTTCCCATCCTTCATCTTTATGAATGCTATAGTCTGTGGGAGCAGAAATCTTTTGTTTCTAGTTCACTTGTCTGTAGAATGCCACATTTTGTCATGGAAATAGTTTATATGCCTTACTCAGATCAAGTAGAAAACTTGTATATGTAGATGTTATATATATTTGTGTAACACGTACATTTGGTCTCTGGAGCAGAAGGAAGTAAAGAAAATATGTAATAGTCTCAGGCAAAGGTCAGAAGTCCTGCAGAGGAGCTGGTAACTGGATATAGTCCTGTTTACTTCAGCATTTGTGCTTTAACTAAAAAACTGTCCTTTGGAGCAAGGACAGGAATGGAGCTAAATTTACTCAATGTAGTTTGTTAGTATAATGTATATTAAGTTCTTGCACCTTTGTCTTCCAGAATATATTTCAGGACAAGGAGAGGTGTAAATTACTTGGGTTCTTTATCTTCCTTGAAAAATGTGTGCTGTAATGCCCCTGGGTTCTTTGGCAGTTTTTCCTGTGTTTTCCTGTGTTTGCCTGGTTTACAAGTTCTTTGGAACAGAAATTATTTTGGTCTGTGTATCACCTTTCTGCTTGTAATCAGCTTCATGTTCAATAAATAACAGTAAATCCATTCTGAAATGCATAAATAGTAAAAGATGTAAATACAATGAAAAAAATTGCTATCAGAGGAAAACAGTAATCAGTTTGCCTATGTAAATACTGATGTTTAAAAGTCACCTTTCATGTGAAATGTTTGTCTGTTGAAAGTTGAGTGCCTGGATTTCTAATGAATTCTGTACAATAATATACAGGTCACTTAGTACATCAACTCACAGCTTATTTCTTACTTGAAGAATGTTCTGTTACACTTTGTGTACATGGTTTCTAATTTGAAAGAAATTGCCCAACCTAATCTCCAGGATTGTTTACCTCTATTGTTCTTGTCTATTTCTGTGTATGTTTCAGTATCCATCTGTGATTTGTTTTATTCTAAAAAATATGACTGCTAATTATTTTGTTATTTTGAATTCTGATGTGGCTTTGTATTAAATATTAGTTAATGTGTAACTGTTTTCTTTCCACAGAAATTCAAGGAAAATAAGAGCTTTTTCTTTCACACTTGTTTAAATTTTAATTGCCTTTTCAAGTAACAAACAAGCTTCAAGCTAAGACTTGCAGATGTTGAAAACTAGGTCATCTTGTTTATGCACAAACTCTGCTTGCTGTACTGCAGAGTGATGGTCTATAAAAACACATTAGAAGGATTTTCCTAGGATTAGGCAAGTCAATGAGAATGTTAGAGTATCCTTATTGCATGTTGCCACGAAATAACCATTATTTTTTATTAGTTGTTGACTTATTATAATTCTGTTTTTTCTTAATTGGATTTAGTTTAGTCATCCCGAATGTGATAGTTAATTTTTAAGGAGATTCTTCACTAAAAATGTAAGCCATGAAATCAAAGACTGGTATTTAACCACTATTGATCCAGTGCTTTCCATAATTTAATCTCATTTGTAGGGTACTTTTACACAGGACTGGCCACCACAAAGAGAACAGGGTCGTGCAAGATCACATAGTCATACATGGCCATCACATAGCCATTTTTTAGCCAAGAAATTAATTTAGGGTGTGGTGATATAAAGATCCTTCCTTCTGTCACCTCATGTTAGTCAGACCATATGCTGTCAGCCATTGTATGCTAAAGAAGTGCAAAAACAGACCAACAGTTTTTGTCTTCACTGCAAAATCTTATATTTGACCATTAATCAGAAGTATGAGAGTAAGTAGTAAAATGCTGATATCACAACTAAGCATGAAAGAGGTGTTTAGTGTCACAGCAGCAGTTTCTATGTAGTTTGTACTGATTTTTAGATTTAAGATGTCATTTATTGAGCTAGAGTAAAAGATTTCAGGACCACATATGGTAAACTAGAGTAAACACTCAAAAGGCATCGTGAGATTTTTGAAAATTTTATTCTTTCTTATCCGTTCTGCCTGTTCATCCAGCATCATCAGTGAATCGATTCTAGTGAGTTAAAGTGCAACAAGGTCTCCTAATGAAAACCTACTTGTAGTTGGGTTTTGTTTTCTTTTTTTGGAATCTCTTACCACTTTATGGCAGTAATACAAAAGATATTAAGAAAATTTTATCGGATTTCAGTGCTTTTTATGTCAGCTTGGCAATTAGCAAAATTATAGATAACTGAAGACATTTATTTCATTTGATATTAAGTGCCATTGTGTGAAGCCTTTTTAGAATATAATTTTATTTAGATGTCACACCCAAATCAGTGTAGGATGTTATGATTGGTACAGAATTATAGCAAGATTTTTAATTCGAAATTATGTCCCATATCTAGAATTTGGATTTGCAAATGATACTTAATTTTAAAGTGAACTAGACCAAAATCTTGGCAGTAATTCCCCTGAAAGACTAGTAGCTCAAAATCTATGTCTTAATTTTGTGGCAGGCTTCCATTTCTAGTGATAAATTTAACTTAAATTAATCAATGTCCCATGATGTAACTGATACAGCACTCATAAAGTGTAGCAGAAACAATCCAGGTGGATTATATGAATAAATTTTTAAAAATTGAGATTTTCCTTAGCTATATCTATCTCATGTTTGAATTTGTGTATAAAATGGAAGAAGGCATTCTCATCTTTGACCTGGGGATATAATAATTTTTTGCATGGGATAGGCAAAATTTTGACTCAGCAGGCTACCAAGCTAGTCTTCCATGAAAATATTTTATGCCATCATTAAATCAAGAATATTATTATATTTATCTATTACCCCCCCGTACCCCCTTCCCCAAATCATCTACACTGGAGGTAAGAGGTGACCCAAAAGAGGTCTTCTGCTGATCTGATTCTCCCTGTGACATAGTTTCACACCTAGGCAGATTCATTCCAGAATTCAAAACAGCAGCATATCTGCAATGTTTTCTTGTCTAACTACTGCCAGGATTGTTATCTTTGTCTGGGTAAACAACCAAAAGCTCTGTAGATGTTTTTTCTCAGTCTGAAAATACATCACAAATGTTCATGACAAAATTTTTTTATTCCTTTTAAAAAGCGTTTTGGAGGGACATAATAAGCTGTTGAGCCATACTTTCTATTTCTGTTTCTTCAGACTTTTTCTCACTTCCTTAAGTGAAGCTGGCTATTTACTTTAGCTAGCCTATAAAGATTCCAGGTTTCTAATCCAAGAGTGAAGCTAAATCCTCAATCCTGCTGAAGAAATATGTGAGTCTCTTCTTCAATACTTACACAAGTGACACAAACATCATGACTCTAAAAATGATGGTTTAAAATGCTGCTTGCCCATCCTTTGAGTCTATGTAATTATTTTTATTAAAGCACTCTAAATACCTTTAGCTAAGTCATAACCAGAGTTTTGATTTCTAATTATTCAAAAAGTAAAATGTTAGGCACATATCTCCATTCTAGTGTATTACTTCTATCTAGTAGAATTATTCCTATGAAAGCCCCTCAGAAGTCTTATAGCTTTGCAAATAGTCATTATGATCAGAGATGAGGAAAAGTGTCTTAATGGATTATCCTGAAATAAATTATCTGTATGTAAAGTAGAATCAATATTTTACTGTTAATTTTATGGTTTCCACAATTCATGACTAGAGATTTTCATAGAATGAGAAAAAACAAAGCACGTGAAGTGTGATAGCAGCTTGAGAGTTTCTGCCAGGGACCAACATTTCATGACACTGTTGAAGTTAATCACCAATTAAACTACTATAATTTCATTATATTGTTCTGTATTAATGTAACAATATTCCACACAGGATGGAAAGAAGCACTGCTTGCATTTTAGAGTAGTATTTAAGCACAGTTGAGAATATTTTTTCTTTGATGGTCATAATTTCCTGGCAAGTTTTATATATATATGGTGAAATCCTTTTGATGTTATACCATTGCAGATGCCATTTGGACTTTACCTTTAGATTGGCACTTGCTCTGTTGCCACATACAATTTAACTGTCAACCAAACCAGTAATGAAGGTACTCAGCACCTCATGACTGATCTCTCTTCCTGTGTTTGGAAAAAAGTGTCTGACCTGTTTTTTCTCTTTTTTAATTTTTCTTTTTCTATTTTTTTAATTGCACTAATTTATTATGTAGTTAAATCATAATTTATAACTGTATTTTTATTTGTTTCAAAGTGACCAAGTTTCTAGCCTAGAGTGTCTGTTCAACTAGAATTATTACTGTATCTTGGCTAATATTGCCCTGTTGTTACTTCTTTAGAACATACAATACTCATTGTGTACGTCTTATCTACCAGATGGCAGGTTGTATTTGTATCTTCCATTTGCATTCAGGAACCTTTGGGTAGTTTACATACAAATACATGACACAAATTTGTCTAATAAATTGTATAGCTGATATTAAAAGTGTATTGTGGTATATACCCACAAGATGGCAGATTCACTTTTAAAAATGTGACCTTTAGCATTTGTTGAATACTGGTTTTAGACATGAAGATTTTCTTGATGCTAGAAAACCTCTGCCTGCCTATGAAATGGGTATTTGTTGGAAGGAGAGTGATTATAGGCAGAGCGCTTAAGCACCTCGCCTTTGTGCACTTGTAAGGAGTACTGAGAGCACTGGAGCAGTCTTAATTTCTCCTAATTGTACCAAAACTATGCCTTCTCTCCTAACCACTTGAAAGGTAAAACATTTGCTCTTTACAAAATATGTAGTAAAAGATGGAAGAACATCTGATGTAATCTCCTCCTATGACAAGGTGCCTCACTTAGTGGATGAAGGAAAGGCTGCAGATATCATCTACCTAGACATTATTAAAGTCTTTGACACGGTTTCCCACAACATTGTCTTGGAGAAATTGGCTGCTCATGACTTGGATGGGTGTACTCTTTGGGTAAAAAACTGACTGTATGACTGGGCCTGGAGAGTGGTGGGGGAATGGAGTTAAATCTAGTTGGAAGTTGGTCGCCAGTTGTGTTCCCCAGTGCTCAGTACTGGGTTCAGTCCTGTTTAATATCTTTTGATGATCCGGGCAAAGGGATCAAATGCATTCTCAGTCAACTTGCAGATGACACCAAGTTGGATGGGAGTGTTGATTTACTTGAGGGCAGGAAGGTTCTACAGAGGGATCTGGACAGGCTGGATCAATGGGCTGAGGCCAATTGCCTGAGGTTCAGCAAGGCAAAGAGCCAGGTCCTGCCCTTGGGTCGCAGCCACCACAGGCTGGGGGCAAAATGGCTGGAAAGCTTTTCAGGGGGAAAAGGACCTGGGGGCTGTTTATCAACAGTGGCTGAACATGAGCCAGTGTGTGATTAGGTGGCCAAGAAGGCCAGTGGCATCCTAGCCTGTATCAGGAATAGTGTGGTCAGCAGGACCCGGACACTGACCAACCCCTTGTACCCCACACTGGTCAGGCCTCACCTTGAATCCTGAGTTCAGTTTTGGGCCTCTCCAAGAAAGACACTGAGGTGCTGGAGCACGTCTAGAGAGGAGCCAGCACATGGGAATAGATCCGTTAGAGATCTAGGTGCCCAGTAGCTCCTACCAATAGAGGAAAATAGAGCTCCAACCCAATTCAGCAGTGCAGCCTCAGAAAAATCTGTGTACCATCTCTGATGATAAATCTAAATGACAGAATTCTGCAGCTCGTCTTTTAGTTCTCAACCTTCAGTCACCCATTTCAGGGAACTTGTTGAACACTGAAAATCCTTACCAGTCTGCATTACTTTCCTGGGGAAACCCAGTGTGCTGGAAAGATAAGAAAAAGGAGATACTTGCTATGTCTTGCCCAGTGCAAGGCCAGCCTAAGGTAGGGACATGGAGTCACATATGAGAGCTGTGAGGGTTGCCTAACTCCACAATGTATGCATAACCTGAGGTATAGGCTACATATATGGGATAAGGAGGAGGAGATCCTCTGCTCCCATTTGATTTAGGCTGTCTCCTTTCTTTGCTGAGATGCATTTTGCCTGCTTGTTTCATTATTTATAATGTTTACTGCTTCTCTTCGAAGAGTGGTACTGTCCTAGTATTTTAGCCAGTTCCTCTTGTGTTTTTGGTCAGCTAATGTTTGGAGTCAGTATCAAAACTGATATGAATGCTGCAAGCTGGACATTGTTAAGAGCAGGAAAGCAGTGTGTAATTATCTATGTGATTTCCACTGGGATAAAAACAATGTGTTAACTATTGCAGCCTATTTTAAATTCTATTTCTGTAATGTCTGCATTTTCAGCTCTTTCAGCCATAAAGCAACCCTTTTATGACTTTATGATCAAAATTGCATTTTGAAGAGTGTGAAGCAAGTCAATTAATGTAAAATTTCAAGTCACTCTGTTTTATTGATTCATTTTCATAAGCCTTTATTAATAAATCTGAAACTTTCTTCAGATTTTATGTTTTGAAAAGTGTTGTCATTTTCTTTGGTTTCTGTTTGAATCAGGCTATTCAGAAATGTGCTGTATGCATTCAGCAGCAGCAAAACAAAGCTTTGCATTCTGGCTCATTGCCTCCATTGCAGGGGCAGACAGGTGGTGATGTCTTGTCACCATGACTACATACAGCCCTTAGGGAGGGCTCTTGTAAGATGATAGTAATTCCTGAATGGGGGGAAGGGCATGAAGATATTCGCCTTCTAGCTGGGGGTTCCTTTGTATGGTTTGCAGATGAGTACATGTCTATGCTGTCTATCCTGTTATGTGCATGTGTGCTCCCTGAAACGCAGGAATGGGAAAGAATATATCCCTGCAGAGGGTCTGACAGGGTCTGCTCGCATTTGCCATTTAAAATCTTTACGTGAATTGAAAAGGCAAGAGGACAATCACAGTTGAACTGCCTGAGCTTTTGTATTACATTGACCAAAGGTTTTCCCAGAGTTAGCTCAGAAGGAAAGGTGTGCCTGTGCTGAGGAGAAAGCATGTTAATATGGCAGTGGTTTAGGGCATTGATCTGAATGGGAAGGGAGAGATCTGTGGCTATGACCTCTTTTAGAAGCAGAAAGTAGACATGCATTGTTGGAAATGTTAATGAGAACAAATGGGAAAAGTCCTTCTGCTCAGTCTTCCCTCAGTATGTCCCAGTAAGTTATGTAAGTAGAAATATGAAGTTGGACTTTGCTTAGGGCAAAGAAATTGCCGACTTTTGCATGTGAGAGAGGTTTACTAGCATTTTCAGTGACGAAATGTGGTTTGACCTTGTTGATGTCATAGCAGAAAAATGGGATTGCATCATCTTTGGCTTCAGATTCAAGTGGCTCATTAAAGTGCCACCTAGTGAATTGCCAATATTTTCCTCCTACATGCTTTGTGTGGCCTGACCTGGAGTGGCCTCATTTAAAATATTGCAATCTGCCAAGACCATAGTTGGAGCTGGAGTTGCTGCAGGATACTTGTTGTTTCAATTCCACTCCTCCTTTGCAGCAGTGCAGGTAAACATCTCTGCTATGGGGGGAAGTGAAGTGTTTGAGTAAGGAGGGAGAAACCTGAGGGGTATGTAAGAAAGCTCCCATAACCTCAAAAAAGATAAAGGACTATCAGACTTGAAAGGGCAGAAGAAGATAAATAAAACCAGGGATTTTTTGTAGTTTACAAGACTGAAATTTTATTTTAAGGACCATGCAGCTGTCACTCTGTATGTCTACATGTAATACCTGGTGAAGATGAGTTGTGGAAAAGAGTTTGTAATCTGTAATGGTATTAATATTATTCAGTGTTGGAATTTTCAGCCTAAAGTTCAGCCAGGAATGTTGCACACAGCCAACAGGAAGATGTGCCTTTTTCAAATTAATGGGACTGACAGAAAGGAGAGTATAGTGCTCCGGGAGAGTAAAAATGGAAAGAAACTCTACCTTTTTAATGGAAAATTAATTAGAGTGAATTGGCTAAATGGAAGAAAGGACTCCAACTAGTACTTCCTTGAAGTGTGTAAGTCCCCATGTTGAATGTGAGTTACTACCTGGATCCTAGTTTCCCAAGCAAAGCAGGACTGTGTACTTTTTCAGTGCTGTGGAACAGTGTGGGAGCAGTGGAAAGCTGCAGAGAACAATTGCTCTCCTTTGTACTCCATCTTCAGATGCAGCATTTCCTTCGCTTTGCTGTTTGTTCCTAATGATTCAGGAACAGAAAAAAGCAGTGACCTAGAAAATATAGGAATATCGTTTTACTGTAAAATATTTACAATCTCTAGCTTCAGCTAGACAAATTCTGCAGAATGTGAATTGGGAGCAGCCAAGCCAGTAAACTGCATTATCTTCCAAAATTGTCAGTCACATATTTTAATCTGAAGTACAACAAGCAGCATTCTTGTATCTTTGGACAATTTGTAAAATAGAAAAAGAATTTTTAGAACAAGAAATACAGGCTTGCAAAATCACTCTGAGAATTTACTACCCAGACGTCAAATTGCACTGCCTGCATCATTAACAGCATAAATCACCTAGCCAAAAAACATTGTGTGCCCTGGACAAGTATTCTGGGATTAACTAAACAATGGGGGGCTTTGTATTTTATTTACCTACTAAGTTTTAGTACTTGTTTTTGCACGCCAGTCATGAAGACATACAAGACGTCAGTGTTGGAGTTGTGGTGAAATCAGATTACAGGATTCAAAAGACTAATCATACTGGATCTAGGAACTGAGAGTTCCCCTACAGGGCTGCCTGTTGGAGGCCAAATAGTCCTTAAATCTATTTGCACTCGGTATATATTTCCATGTATATGGACATCAAGCAGAATGTTGCTTCATGTCCCAATTAAGAACTCTTGAAATTCTGCTGTGTATCAGGAACCTGGAGGACATGGGTAGAGGATGAAGGTAATTTAAATACTGCTGCTGCCTATTGCACAACCTAAATAAACCAGGTAATTTAGTCTCATTGGTAAAAAAAGGAAAGGAGAAAAAAAAAGGTGCTAAATGGAGAAGTTATGGCTTTTTATGTCTAAAACATATAATTGAAAATACCAGTGTAAATTAAGCATTTAAAACACAGATTCTGGGTTGAAATGCTACATTCTGAAGTGAAGAAAACAGTAAAATAAAAATCATTGCTTGTCCTAATTTCTGAACAAACTGCAACACATGAATTAAGGATGTGCCTGGTGCAGATGGGAGATGTTAGTAACATCCTTTCTACACAGCGCACATTCATGGAAGTAGCATATGCTCTGCCACTTTTGTCTCGTCACTTTCAGAGTTTGAAAAGAATGTGCTGTTCCCTGGACTTGCAGTAGCAAAATCTCATTCAAAGCATAAATGATATCTGTGATATGCGTCCCACATGTTAGGATCTGACTACACCAATTATAACTACATTCCCTTTCATCTTCTGTGGTTTTTTGTGTTTATGTATTTCATTTAATGTTTCTTAGTTGAGAGAGAGAATTTATACAACTTTCCCATTGCATACTTTCACATGCTTCTCAGATCTTTCTCTGCTTATTTGCATGAAGAGGTAGGATAAGGCCTTTGGTATTCAGCAGAGACAAAAAGCTGTTATTTTTTCTGGGTCAATCAATTTCCTTCCTTAGATCAGAGCCGAGATCTCTGAAGTGTATACCAGAACTGATCTTCCTGCAGTCGTAAAATTAGACCCATCACTGTCATCCCCCTGTAACAGCAACAAGAGGAAAAATGTGAAGTGCAAATTTTTGTGGCTATTCAACTCAATCAATCAGCTCCAAGTCTCTGGGAAGGAAATTCATCATACAACCTACAGTGTTAGTATGACATAATTAAAAAACTTGTGCATGTTATCTTTGAATATAGCTACTATTTTATGGCATGTTGTTAAACTGCATCTTTTAGTTTGCTGGATATGATAACACTGCATTAGACTGAGGAAAAAATTACATGACCCACTTCGATTTAGGATGACTGATTTCACTCATTAAGGCTGTACTTTGCTTGTACTTTACTGTAAGCATGTACCTGGGGCTACACCCTCTGAAAACAAACCAAACACTTCTACATCAGGAAAATGGTGAGACAGAGTGTTTGTGATCTATGTACAGGCTATTAGGGTTTGAGAATAAAGAGTAAATACCCCTATAATACTGAAATTCCAATGAGAGGCTTACAGTTTTATAAAAAAAACAGGAATGTCATGTGAGGTCTCGTAAATGTCTCTTGTATTTTTCACTTGTGTTTCCTATAAAAACAATTAATACCTTTTAGGTGTGATACTGTTTTCCCCATTACCCCTTAATGTAGGTTATGAGAAAAAAATAAACATTAAATGGCTTTTATTATACAGAAAATGTACTTGAAGTGTACAATGCTTGGGAACGAATGCCTGCTTTACTGCTATAAATTGTTCATGATATGTCTTTTCTTATATGCATCAAACATAGCACTTGCTGCAGAGATGCATGTGATTTGTCTTCTCTCCTGAGAGCTGGTAATTGGCTTCAGTTTACTTAGGCTATTGCAATTTATTTTCTTAGCTTAGCCAAGCCTCATGTTGTAGTATGTTTTCTTCTATGAGGGTGAAGTATTTAATTTGTGAAGTGGTGCAAAGTGTATGTTACAATAGAAAGATGAAGAACATCCCTGGTGTTTAGTGGCACTTCACCATCCCCTTTTATATTATCTTTTATTATTAAATTATATGTGAACTACTAATGATCTTTTAGAAAACATGCATTGTCACTAGCTCAGTATTTGAACACAGGACTAATGAACTGTGGTTGCTATTTGCTTTGTCTACTTATAATTAACTATTTCTGTGGTTTTGAGCTTCACTCACATGGTGTTATTTCTCTTTTCCAAGGCTTTTCTTTTTCTAGATAGCCAAACATTCTTCAAAATGGCAAAAAATAGAAAATAATTAAAACTTAAGTGTAAGATTTTTTTATTAGTTCAGTAATCTTTCCTGCTAAGACTTCTTTATGTTTTTTCCATTTTATCTATCTAGATGAAGAACTAAGGAGATGAGCATAAAAAGCACAACAAATGCATTTCAAGAGAGTTAAGCTCTTCAATGTAAAAATATTCACACAATTGTGACATTTCATGTAGCAATAATAATGTATCATGTAAGTCATATACTAGTGATGAACCCTTTGAGAAAGGGCTTTCTTGATTTTTTAAATTCCTATCATGATTTTACATTCCAAATATTTTTTTTCAATAAAGTACAGTAGACAATTTATAATGGACTAAGAATTGCAGAATACTCACCATTTCCTTTAATGCATTTCACAGTAAATACATTTGACAACTCAGGATTCTAAGTTCTCATAATGGCAGTCCTGCTTGTCTTTGTCGTAGCCAGTCTGCTCATTCTTGGAGGAAATGGTTGGGTTTTTTTCCACCACACACTGGTCTTTCCTCCTTTGTTAATGTTACTTCGGTGCTGAATTAGCTTCAGTTAATTCTGCAAGCTCATTACACTTTTATGACTGTGCACATGTTAGTACTGCTGCATTAGCTCATGTGAGGCACTGGGACTTCTGGGAACACTTGCTTGGGAACAGCATTAAGCTGTGCTGCCCTGTGAATTAATTTGTAATGTACTGAACAGGAATATGTCTCCTTTCTGGGCATCCATGTGGAAATTTTTCCATCTGAAAACTCATTAAGGAAAAGTACCGGGTAATGAACTTATACCAGGAGAGTGACTTAGCTCTACTGTCAGCATTACTAATGCTCTTGTTTTGGCAAACGGTAGGATAAGGACTTAAATACAGAGTGGGGCATTTTGTCTGTTGTTGGGCATGGATCAGTATAGTCATACAGTGAGGATTTTAGGAGCTAATAAAATAAGGGATCCTCTTTTGCTGACTGGAAACAAAGGAAGACAAATAGTGGAAAAGATCTACAAGTACAATATGGTAGTAATATAAAACTGTGCTTGACTGGAATACCCATCACTACTGGCTTGCATAGTATCACATAGAGTTCCTTCTAGTGACAGTTCTGTTCAAATGCATTGGAAGCACAGGAGAGGAGTAATGTGAGATTTAAATTAAACAAACTCAAGTGATTTCTGTGTAAAAAGGAATAGGTGGAAGGGAAGAAGTTGTTCACAGAAGCAACAAAGGGTAATTAGGAGGACGTACATGCTCTCAAAGCAGTGAGTCTATTTCCAATCCAAGTTAAACCAAGTTAAACCCTCAGGCATTCTTGTTAGTCCATGTTAAAAGCGTTCTTAGTGTTTTCACACATATAGTGCTTGGTAATGAAGATGGATACAATAACCTTATTTTAAAGAGTACTGTAAGAGATTCCAGATTCCTGAAAATAAATAATGAATTGTCATTCCTCATCAAAACACTTGCCAACCTGTTCACGGAGCAAATGTTCTGCAGATTTTAGATTCTGTTTTGAACCCATAATAAGAAAAGATAAGCATAAAATGAAATTGTTAGATGTGAAGTCAGGAAACAAAGAAGCAGAAGAGCTCCAAAAGTCTCTGGAAGTAAATGGAATCATTTATCAGGTTAGATGACTTAGTCAGAGGAAAAGTAGAATAAATATTCTATCTCTATGCACAACCCTAGTGACATCTTGGGCTAGTGTTGAGATCCCTATCTCCATATGTGGCCCAATTACAGTAGGGCAGTGTCATCAATGTTGAGGCCTTGCCATGATTCCCTTACAATGCCTTTTCCAGCCCCATTGTCTCTGTAAATCTAGGTTCTGTGGCTCTCTCAACCTTAACTCTAAGCCTAAAGGCATCTTGTTACTGGGGCTGAGGTTCCCATCACCATGGCTGGTCCATATTAGAAAGATGTAAGAGCAGCAGTGTTGGGGCCCTGATGAGATTGCCTTGGCATGCCTTTTCTAGCTCTAGTGTTCCTGGAGCTGTAGTCTGTTTGACTCTCTCTGAACCCTAACCCTAACCCTAATGGCAGCTTGGCACTGGGGCAGAGGTCCTCATCACTACAGGTGGCACCGACTAAAAATGTGGAGTTGACAATGTTGGCACCCTGTCGTGATACACTTGCAATGCCTTTTCAAGTGCCAGTGTCCCTGGAGCTGTAGGCTCTTCAGCTCTCTGAAGTCTAACCCTAACTCTCACTGCAGCTTGTCTCTGCTGCTGAGATCCACATCACCATGGCTGGCTTGGATTAAAAAAATGTACAGTGAGCAATCCTGGTAGCCTGCTGTGATGCCCTTGCAATGCCTTTTCTAGTCCCAGTGTCCCAAGAGTCATAGGACGTTTTATGCTCTGAACACAATCTCTACCCATAACCCTAATGCCATCTTGGGATACTGTTGAGATCCCCACCTCCGTAGGTGGCCCAGATTACAACAGTGCAGTGTCAGCAATGTTGAGGCCCTGCCATGATCCTTGTGCAATGCCTTTTCCAGCCCCAGTGTCTCTGGAGCTCCAGGCTCTGTGTCACTCTGAAACTCTAACCCTTAACTTTATGTAAGCTTGGGGCTGCAGCTGAGGTCCCTATCATTGTGCATGGCCCTAGTCTGAAAGGTATGGAGGCAATATTATTGGGACCCTGTCATGATCCTCTTTCTGCAGTTGTCTGGGCATCCTTACAAGCACCTGACCTGTTGGCCCAAATGAGAGAATCCTCTAACTTTTGTTAATGTCAGTATGTACATCCTTGAATTGAAAGATATGTACATTATTTATTCTAATTGCAAAAATTAATAATTAATGGGGTGACATCAGACTGGCAACCTGTCACTAGTGGGCTTCCACAGGTCTCCAGCTTAGGTCCTGGGCTTTTCAACATTTCATAAACAACTTGGAGGCAGGCTAGAAGGGATACTAAGCCGGTTCACAGATAATACAAAACTGGGAGGAACTGCTGACTCCCTTGAGGCCCTGCAGAGAGACCTCGACAAATTAGAGGGCTGGGCAATCATCAACAGTATAAAGATGAACAAGGGAAAGTGCTGGATTCTGCACCTGGGATGTGGCAACCCTGGATATATGGACAGACTGGGGAATGAGACCCTGGAAAGCAGTGCCACAGAGAGGCACCTGGGGGCCCTGGTCGATGGCAAGTTGAATATGAGTCAGGAGTGCCCTGGCAGCCAGGAGGGCCAACTGTGTCCTGGGGGGCATCAGGCCCAGCATCACCAGCCGGGCAAGGGAGGGAACTGTCCCGCTCTGCTCTGCCCTGGGGCAGCCTCACCTTGAATATTATGTACAGTTTTGATCACTACAATGTAAGAAAGATATTAAGCTATTGGAGGGTGTCCAAAGAGGGGCAATGAAGGCAGTGAAGAGCCTTGAGCGGAAGCCGTATGAGGAGCAGCTGAGGTCAGTCGGTCTGTTCAGCCTGGAGGAGAGGAGACTGAGGGGAGACATCATAGCAGTTAAAATTTCCTCATGAGGGAAAAAGGAGGGACATTGATCTCTTCTCTGTGGTGACCAGTGATAGGATTCAAGGGAATGGCCTGCAGTTGTGTCAGGGGAAGTTTAGATTGCATATTAGAAAAAGGTTCTTCACACAGAGGTGGTTCAGCACTGGAATAGGCTCCCCAGGAAAGTTGTCACAGCACCAAGTCTGACAGAGTTCGAGAAGCATTTGGACAATGCTCTTGGGCAGGAGTTGGACTCAATGATCCTTGTGGGTCCCTTTAAACTCAGCATTTTCTGTGATTTTGTGAATTTTGGTTTCCTTATTGCATGCTAGTCCAACTCAGAAACCGGTGCAGTGATTGTTGAAGCTCATTATGTTAGAGATTTTAATAGACTGTAGTGTTACAATGTTCCATCAGTTATTTCATGGTTATATAAGCAATTTAATATTTAGCCAAAATATGTTTAATATGGCATAATATCCACAGATTATGAAACCCAAAATATGTCAGTGAGCAAAATCCAGGACTATTGTTCTTACTGTTAATTTTGAAATATAATAATATATTTTAAATTCAGTAAGATGATAATGTAGTATCTCAATGTCCTATATCTTTCTGCCCTTCAACAGCTTAACAACCATATTAAGTCAAACTGTGTTACTGTGTAACATCCAGGCATTATGGTTATGAACTACTTGACACAGCTGAGTTTCAGTGTTATCCCTTTCTTGCAAGATCAATTGAGATGGTATTTATTACTTTTGAGAATTACTGGAATAAAAAGGATTACTGTACAACTAAACCCAACTTCTACCTGTTTGCAATGAGCCCTTTGGCTGAATGTTATATGGGACCAAACAAAGAAACTTTGTTGGAGACTTTGTTTGCATATTTAAGACTCAAATGTGGGCAGCTTTGGTAGAAGTACTGTGTAAAACTAAAGCAGTACCTTAGGTACTAAACAGGGGTTTTATGGTTGAGAAGGGCTCTTGAGGGTTGAGGGAAAATTCTGGAGGAGAATGTGTAGGTGTCCTGTTTTATCCCCAGACAATATGCCAATAACAAAGAAGTAGAAATAAATGGAGTCTGATCAAATTTCTCAGATGTTTTTATAATTATTTTGCATAAAAGTTAAAATATGAAGAGTAAGATATTTAGCTCTAGGGAAAAAAGAAAGCAATTTTTATTTGCATTGAAGTAAATTTTTATCTTGCTTTATCCAACAGGACAGAGACAAAGCAAACTAAACACAATTTAAAAAAAAAGAAATCTTTATTTTTTGGCTCATTTGTAATATTGTTTGTGTTGTTTATGATAATAACAATTTCCTGCATGCATTTCACCAACACATTACAAGTCAAAAGCATTTGTAAAAGAAAGATTCTACATTAATGTTAGCTTGTGTATGAAACACAAAATATCCTGATGTCCTTGATTATACAAATGTGCCATTCTTTCTTGGGAAATATTTTATTTGTACAAGCCTAGTGCACTGTGATTCAAAAAAGAATAAGAGTAGACTATGTAAACAGACACTGCAAGATAGCAAGGATTTAACAAACTATGACACTATCTGGGAACTTCTGATGCAAACAGTGCTAGAAATTTGCACATTCCCCTAATGCTTTCCTTGCTATGTCCTGTAACTATTTGGACACAAGCTGGGTTCCAGATTTACACAATTTACTTCACATTGGAATATATGCAAATATAGTATTAAAACAAGAGTCTACAAATACTCACTTTTTTTTTTCTTATGATGATGCCTGTTTGGAATTACTCTGGTTAGAAAATAAGCCAAGTGAATGAGGAAAGAAATATAAGAAACAGTGATCTAAACTTGAAGACACTTTTCTTATATACAGAACTGTTGCCAAATGGTATTTCTTTACATTATTTATATATGCTAATCACATTTTGAACAGGTTTAACAGTTTGCAATATGGCCTGTACAATCTCATTCTACACCATATAGAAGCCACTTCAAATTCAAAATGCGAAACTAAAAAAGCTCATAAATAGCTGCAAACTATTGCTTAATGACTTGAAAGAATGAGGTCTGGTTGGACAAATTGATTCACTTCATCACTGGCTTCCTATAGTGGAGGCTGTGGACAGTGGAAGGAGCAAGGTACAGCAGCAAAAGCATTGACATGCATCAGTGGCACTTTCCTAAATATCTATGACACAGAACTCAACACGTCCTGTGGAGCTCTTGCAAATGAACCATACTGAGGTACACATCTGATGCAATTCAATGCGGCAAAGCCATTTAATTCTATGCTCAAATATGCACGACAGTATTCTGTTAATATTTACATGGAAAAGGGTCTTTTATGGATTCACTGGATGCTAGAGATAATGAGAGAAGATAGTAACCAAAAAACAGTCTAGGAAAAAAATATGAGCTGTTTAAAAAAAAGAAAACAAAAAGGACTCCCAGATATATTTTGGTGAAGCTATATTTCCAGTGCAGAAGCCGCACAATACTTTTTGAACTGTAAATATTTTAACATAAACAAGAACTTGTTCATGTTTAATGATTCACATAAAAATAAGTCATTGCAGATTCCTGTAAATTAGAGGAGACTTTCCAGGCACATTAATCTGGGTGCAGCCATACAAGCATAGTTAGAATACCTCAAATTTAAGAGCAACCCTGAAACATGAAAGTTCTTAAAATCTTCAGCTTTGTGCAATGTCATATTTTTATTTATGCATTACTGATAAATGCAGCATGTGTATGCAAATCATTTCTATCTGTATTTATAGAGAATCTGAGATTAGAACTCCTGGTCCTCATACCTCTTTCCCCAACATAAAACCTATTACAAAAATAGTCACATATAATAGTAAACAACCTGTGAATTAAAAAATGATAAATACACTAATACCATTTTTGTAAAAATGTGACAAATGTGGCAGTTGCATTACAAACAGTGAAGTGAATTACTGTTCTACATGTTGTGGAACATAAAGTATCCTTTTGCACTCATTTCATGCTCCGTCTTCTCTGTGGAGCCACTTTTTTCCTTATTCTTAGCAGTGTCAGCTGTAGTGAAAACAGTAACCTTTTGTCAAGTTTTTTACCCTGATTAACAGAGTCACAGTCTGATGATGTAGGTTCACTGTTTTGTTATAGGCACTGACCTTAAGTATATATATAATGTATATATATGCACACATGCGCGCGCACACACACACATATATATGCGTAAAAACTGTCAGTTTGGCATAAATCTCCTG
Source organism: Atrichornis clamosus (assembly GCA_013400975.1). Classification (NCBI taxonomy): domain Eukaryota; kingdom Metazoa; phylum Chordata; class Aves; order Passeriformes; family Menuridae; genus Atrichornis; species Atrichornis clamosus. The sequence continues at coordinate 36,130 of WBMZ01010029.1, forward strand.
CAGGAGTCCAATTGATGCTTCATTCTCAAAGACTGTAAACAAGTTGTCCATTAACACAAATCTTAGATCATTATTTTTTATTTCCCCTTATGTCTTTACCTTTGTAGTTCTTTTCTGCTTTATCTTTTTCATATTTTTCTTTGTCTGGCTTTGTTACACTGTCATAAGAGGGTGGGGAAGTTGTAGAAGAACTCTCATCTGTTTTTTCTGGAGTGGAGTTCCCTTTTAGTTTATCAATAATTATCTCTTTTATAACATGTCCATCTCCTTCTTTGTTTTTATTTCTATTATATATACTAGACACCTGTTTAACTTTCAGCCTTAAAAGGTGACGTCTGTAAGCGCG
>WBMZ01010031.1:0-12311 GCA_013400975.1 Atrichornis clamosus
CGGGCCGCCGGGCCGGCAGAGCCGGAGCAGCGCCGGCGGCCGCCGAGCGGGGCCTGGCAGCCCGGCTCCATGTCCCGGGGCCAGGCCGAGCCCCGCCCGCCCCGGGGGGATCCACCGGGAGGCACAGGGCGCCCTGGCAACGGCACGCACCGGGGTGTGCGGGGGGCTGACAAGGCTTCCCGAGCTCTCCGTGAACGGACCGCCGAGAAAATCCCTGTCGCGGGAGCTGCTCCCACGCTCCCTTTGTAGCTTTGGTTTGGTTTGATTTGGTTTTTAAAAAAAATTTCGTTAAAGAAAAAGCCCAAACAGCTTTAATTCTTTTAATTCTTACAAACTCCATGACCACATTTAAAGACGTGTTACCGACACTCACATTTCTAACACCATCGAAACGCTACTAGTGACTGGAAATCCAAGTATAGGAATAGCCCCAGATAAGATGCTGAGGTTTCTCTTGCACTTGAAATTGGCAGCGTGATCTTGTAATGTTTCAGCTGTCTCAGCCCCTGCTTCTGTTCTGAGTTTGGAAACATGACTGGAACAGGCTTTAAAGTTGTTTCAGATTTCTTATTAAAAAAAAAAAAAGAGAAAACAAAAAAAACAGTTATTGAAGTTATTCTGATAATCAGTGAATCAACCATAACCTTTGTCAGAAATCAGAAACCTGCTTTTTCCATATAAACTTTGTTCCTGGTACATCAGTGTTGTGGACAATCTATAAATTCTCCTGAATAAGGGAAAAAACCCCTGTGATTAAGTGTAAAATCTGTGATGACTTTTGGAGTGTCTTTTCTCCAACAAGATCCTGTCTGGCACCTCACTAAAGCGTCTGCCACAGGTACAAGTGTCCTTACCCAGGGAAGATAGAAGTACAGACTCTTCTGCAGCAGAGCTGCACAAAAGCTAAGTAACCAAGGCTTTGGTCTAGATTGGCTGCACGTTTAGTGAAGCCCAGTACAAACCATAGTCAATCTGTGTTTTTACAGATTGTGAGGTTGCAGAGTTTTTGGGAACAAGCTGCATTGAACCACACAAGCCAGTGCTTGTTATTCCTACCGAAAACTTGAGTGTTAGCCACATCCCTTTCTGGTATCAATCTTACCAGATATCTAAGCAAACCAAGGTGTGACTCTATGCAATCATGTGCAGCAGGACTGGAACATTTGGAGAGTTAAAAACAATGCTGTTTGCTCATGGTGCAGACACCTTTCTGGTCTGGATCTGCTATGTGCTCCAGCACGGCTGCTGCAGTTCAGATGGCAGAAATTAGTTACAAAGTGAGCCAAATAGGCTGGGTAAACTTTGCACGTAGCAGTTCAAACAAATCTTGAATCCTAGCTGGTGAAGGGGTGGAATACATGATTAATAGGTTGCATGGAATAATATGCTACAGTATAGATGGAAAGGAGTTTTTTATGCTCTTTATTTTGTTTTGTCCAAATAGATATGACAGCTCTTTTTAAAAGACACTAATGGAAATTGCTACCCAATGTCCATTTCATTTACATGTAGTAATCTTTCACCTTCACTTTGAAGTAGTTTATTTTGATAAAAGCTCTGCTATGAATTTTCAGTACCTGGAGCTATTTGTCTTTTGAAACAAATAAATATATATTAGCACCACCATCTCATTTCCTTTTTGTCTGTGACATATTGAGCTACTGTCCCCTCACAGAAAGCCCCCTTAAAACTCCTTCCTATCTTAAGTTAGACTTTTTAGCCTGAGTGCTTTTGATTTACTCGTGGAGGGAGAAGAAAGGAAACTGTGTTCTGTTCCACCTGGGCCCTTTCTTCACAGAGCTTAGCATGCCCTGGAGGCTGAGCAGTGTCATTAGGGTTAATTCGATGGGAACTGAAGTGGCTCATCCGCTGGCAGGCTCAGCACCCTAGGTAGTGCATGAATGAACTGCTGACAGAGAGTAGAACATTAAGAATGGGAATAAAAGGTTAAATTTAATTTCCTTTCTGCACAATTTATAATACTTGAGTGCGTTTGTTAGGCTAAGTCATGTCAAATTTGGTAAATTGTTTCATTGAAGGGGAGTAATAGAAAGCCATTAGCCTGTTTTATGTAAGCTAGTGGTTTAAACTATATCTAGTACTGCTCAAGAACTGGATATGGTAAAACCTGAACTTGCTGGCTCAAAGATGATACAGTGCATTGAGGTGATAGTTTTATGGGAATGAGATACTGCTTCTGAGTGACAACTTTCATCTCAGAATCCATCTGCCTGTATTTGAAGCCAGGGATCTTTTTTCTACGTATATAATTTATCTGATTTTTATCTGACCACTCACTCTGTATCAAAAAGTCTTTCTGGCCTCATTTCTAGCACCTTCCCTCATCCTCACTGCTCTGGATTCTTTTATGTATTGGCAAACTGTTACATCTCATTGCTCCCCTCCCTTTCCAGGTTGTTGCTGAACAAAAGAAGTCCCCATGTAAATTACTAAAGAACTCCACTGATGACCTCCCTTTACACCTTCCCTTACTATCTCTTCACCAACTATTCATCTGTACAAGGACATTCTTTCTTACCCTTCTTATTTTGAAATTACAATCCAACTATAATAAATTCTGCAGAGGCAAAAAGATTAAAATCTGACAAATCGGTCATGTCCACAAACATCTACCTGCTGATATTGTCCATGCTGATTTCTGAAACTCTGAATTTCTCAATGAAATCAAGAAACACCAAATATTTGATTTTTCAAGTGTCAGGTGCTGACATGGTATAGCAAAACCTGGGAGGTCACATCATATGAGTTTCAATTCATCCAAGTCTTTTATACTGTAGAAGTTTTGATTACTCATTGAATCCACAGGAACTTGGGTTTACTGGCTGGTGAAGTTCTTCATAATGAAAGATCAGTAAATAATTTACTTGAAGCAAATAAGAAGTCATTAACATTATATACCAGGATGCCATATGTAACAGGCACATCTGTATTTAGCACCACACTGTTATTGGTGGCCATGGAACCTGGCCCTGTGTGGTGTTTCTCTCTTTTGATAGCTCTTTCAGACTAGATTAAAATCTGAGGAAGGTTGCCATTTTTATTTAACCCGACACAAGTTGCAAAATTAATGTGTAAACAGACCTATTAAATAGTAACTGGGAGTTGGTAAGTGAACAAAGACTTCAACAGTTTTGTCCCTTTTAATCACTCTGTGAGTAACTGTGGTTTAAGTGAAACTTAAAATAATTTTGTTGCAGAAATGTTAAGAAATTTGATTGTTCAAAACTGATAGTCACTGTAATACTTTGTTTGACTCAAGGATGTCTTTGGTTCACTTTTCAAAACATTTAACAAGTACCATGTGTTAAACTTAAAACCTTTAACAAGTACCATGTGTTAAACTTAAAACCTTTAAGGAGCTATAGTAGGGAAAGACATATGAAATGTTGCCTTAATTCCTTTTTTCTTTTATGTCTTTCCTTCTTGTTGAAGTGTTACATTTAGTGTAAATTTCTGAAATATTCATTGGTGTCCTAGTTATGGTCAACTCTCCTGCCTCAGAAGTGGAAGATTTAAGTTCTAGAGCAGAGTGTCTTTCATTAGAGTTAGAAATTAATCTGAATTCAATATAATAACTTCAACCTTAAGTCTTCAATTTCAACCGTTCAAGCATACACAAACAGTTGCCTGGACTCTAATGACGCTGAGAGCATAGGAAAGAGGAAATAGAGGTAATAAATAAATCTTCCCCTTTCTTTTCTAGTCTATTTGCAAATCCAGTCAAGAATGTAGGGGATTTATTCAAAACCCTATTTTTTACATTTATTTGTTCTAGGTGATTTAATTTTATTTTTAAAGGTAATGGCCAAATGAGTCCAAAAGTAGTTAATGGCTTCAGAATGATCAGCTGTTCACTGGAAAGGTTTTGTGCTCAACAACTGAGGTTTTATTTAATTTCATCTCATAACACTTACAAGAAATCTTGTATTAGGCTTTATAATAAAGAAAAAAACAAGTCTGGTTTGATATGGAGTGTTATAAATTTACCCCATTCACTCTTCTGACCATTTATTTTACTGCTGAGAGGACTGTAACTCAGAATAGCACAGAACAACTAAAAGGAATTGTCTTGAGGCTAACAAATGCCCTGGTAGAAAACAGTAGGATAACTAAAGCATTATTTTAGCAATTTGAAGTGTGGAGGACAAGAGAAAGCTGATGATGAGGAAAGCTGAGGAAGAAATCTGAAGATCAGGCACCAGAAGAGTTGCTATTAATAAGATGAAAGAATATGAGCTGCTTCAGGGGTAATAGGAGTAAAAGACAGAGGAAACAGAGCCAAAATTTCTGGCCAGAGGCTATCAGAGGAGTAGAGCAAAACAGTGGAGTTTTCAGTCACACAGAAGCAAGGTCAAAAATCACTGGAGCAGTAATTAACATTTTTGTCACTCATAACCTTAGCTTTCCAACTCTTCAAATATTATTATTGTTGTTGTTGTTATTATTATTATTATTTTGTAAGAACACAGCAGCCAGGGTATTAATAAAACATTTGTCTTCAGTTTCATTAGTGTGTAGGTTACGTAAATGTATTGTTTGTTTACCAAGAACGTACAAAGCTGAGTTCCTTATTTCTGATGGTTATGACCTCTAGCTAATAATCATTGCTGCTTCTGACCTCTAGCTAATAACCATTGCTGCTAACATTAAGATTCTAGAGTGATTTTCTGTTCACAAATACTTTTCATAGACAGGCAGAAATTCCTGTTGGCATACATGGACAATTACCAAAATAGTATTGCTTAGTAAGTGTAGACTTTGACATATCCATACAAAACCCCCCACCACCAACTTTCAGATAGTATTATTAAATACATATATTTATATCATATATATATTTCTATAATATATATATTTATAATATTATTCCTTGAAGTCAAGAACAGGAGAGCAAGTACCAGTACAAATATTTCTCTGTGTAATCTAATTACAGCTCAAATGTAAGGATTTAACATATGTCACCTGAGTTGCCAATGCTTATAGTTTACCAAGAAAAATAAAAGTACAGCATGCATTCCATAGAAATCATTTGTGCAAGACAATGTTCACTTATGCAAATACTAATAAAATTGCAAAGATGTCTGCTAGGAAGATAAAGGAGATACAGTACAGAGAAGTAAAGCACAGTCAGGTAATTTGACACCGAAAAGCAGCAGCTATGCGATTTGGCAAGGTGTAAGAGAAAACTTTCTTTCACCTGTCATGGACAACACATTCTTGTTTTAGTGACATAAACAGCTCCTTTAATTTTCAGAGGTAAGCACACCTATACAGAATGGAGAACCCTGAAGCTATAAATGTATAATGAACCAAACCTCAAAGATTTGTTCATGTCCTCACAGTTGCAAAATTAAATTATAGCCTGCATTGTTAGTACATATTTTGTTGAACAAGTCTAAAGTTGTGCTCAACACTTCTGCTGCCTGTTTTCTTCCTTTCTTCTATGGCTTAGGTTCAGAGACAATCTGAATGTCTAGCACAACTTGAGCAGGTGTGAAGAAATGAGACCCTCTGCCCTTCTCCAGTGCTCCTGCACAGGTAACACTAGACGCCAGGACAGATGTAGGCTTCTGGGGCCCCATCAGCCTTCCCCCTCACAACCTGCATCCACTGAGCTACATTTAAACAAACATTCCTCCTGGGTTCAGTAATACCAGATCAGCCTTTGTTGCCCCATGCCTCTGCTCAGGTAATATCCACCTGTGGTGTCAGTTTTGAGTTCCTTAGTTCTTTGTACCAGTTGTTCCAAAGTAATTTCATTCCATTCACTAGGAATTGGTAAGTATCCAGTGCTGTGGGAGGACTGGTGTCATAGGATGGTACATGCTCCCTTCCCCACTCTGGCATTTCACACTTTTGCTGATACCCCTCTTACTATGATAGCAGTTTCAGCTACAGAGACCACAAATCTGTGCTTACGAGTTCTTCCTTCTCCCTAAAATCCAAATTCACTGCTGCCCATGTCTCTCCCCTGATCTTGTCCCTGCTTTATGAGCCATGTGTCAGGGCTAAGGTAAAGTCTAAGTGAGGCATTAAGGTATCTGTGGTCTAAACCAAGTGAACACACATGAAGCTAATGCCCACAAGAACCCACTTTACTGTGTTTAGTTTTACTGTTGGCATAATCAATGATATGACCAAGAATCTTCTTGGGTTTGATTAATTTTTTCTCACTTTTCTGGTGGGGAATTCCAGTTTTCAAATTCAATCTGCAACTGAGTCTCCAGCTTGTAATATGTTTTAGGCAGTGTTATAAATAAAAATTATAAAGCTTAAAAAGATGGAGATTCATACTGTAGACACGTGTTGTTGTTATTGTTGTTATTGCAATCCAGTAGATTTTAAAATATCCGGCTGTTTACTGTAAATTAAGGCAGAAAATTAGCATCGTTGCTAAATTTCCTACTTTCTTTCCCTATTGGAAGCTAAGTAACATAGTAACCAAGAGTTAAGTCTCAATAGAACGTCAACATGCTGACCTTGCAACTTAAGATACACACCTGTTACAGACACCTTTCTGATTAAGAGCATTCATCACAGTGCCTGTATGCAAATTTCTCTGCTGATGAAGCTGATTTCTGTTTCAGAACTCTTTGGCATTGCTTTGTAGATAAAAATATTGTAGAGAAATCCATGAGTCTAACTCTTCTTGGAATGCTGCCAACCATTTTAAGTCTCAAAATTAACTTAACTCAGCCCTATTCACAAGATCAATCAGTTCCCTCTCAAATATATTTTATGTGAAGCAGATTGGTGAGAAGTGTTTCTTAAGCAGTGCAATTTCAATACAGCTATTGTGGCTGTGCATATGCATCGTCAGATCCTTGCCTGGGAATGAGATTGCTTGATCTATTATGCAGCCGCAGCAATAAGAAACACACTGTGCTCCTATTTATTGCCTTTTACCATTTGCAACTCACTTGATAAGTGCATTTGCATGAAATTGTCCATTTTTCCCTTCTGAGTACTTTCTCACAATTTTCCATCAATAATGATAAAATAGTCTGTTAATAACATGAATTGACAAGTTTTTTAGTATGTCCATGGTGTTCTCACCAATACATAGCAAAATGAGATAATGAAAAGGCAAATTCTTAGTCCTGGCATGTCACAGTTACATTTTCATATTCTTGAATAAACAAAAATGAGACAGATCTCCAAAACAGAGATTAAAATAATTTAATTCACTCAACAAGCAGAGGCAACATAAGAGTATTCATGAAAGCCAGGAGGATAAAGAAAAGACACAGTGGTTTTGAATCATGTTTGTGTTCCGGTATTTTGCTGAAGTTAAATGTTACCCAGGACATAACCTGAAACTAGAAGCAGATTGTCATTGTTTGCCTTCTGACACATCTTAGATTAGTGGCTTTTTTTAGACGTTTTGTTGGTAAAACAGGTAACCTGCATTACCCAATTACTCTTAAAGTTGTCTTTTTGTTGTGTAATAGGATGCTGCTACAGCTTGGAGCCTCTCCTCACAGTGCCTATCCTTTCCTCTCTTGGTGTTCCTCACTTTAAGCCCAGTTTCTCTCGGAGTGAAGAACAGCTGTGACCTGTTATAAAGTCTGGCACGTCCCTAGCCTGTATCCTGCAGTGTTTAAGTACTCTAAAAAATGGGACAGGGTTTAGAAAACACAGCCTTCCAACTGATTTCATGCATCTAATAATAGCCTCTCAGGCAAGGAACAGTGCGTGCGCCTTATGCAAGCGATCACAATGTTAAAGTAGACAGAGACATACAAGCTACATGCTCAGAAGAACAGCTTTACAGGCTGCCGATAGGTTTTTGTCCTTTCCATCCAGGACAAAGACATCAATTCGATACTGGGCTGGGAACATGAAGTGAAGAATACAATTTTCTTCCCTGTGGCTTTGGCATAAAAGGATTTATGCAGCTCTCACTGTTCTCATTGAGGACTGGCCTGAGTCTTTCTTGCATGTGATTTCATGGCTTATTTGCTTTTTTGCATTATTCAGTGGATGTTGGTGATAAGGGTGCATTTTCTGAGTGGTTAAATTTGTTATTATTAATAGCTAGAGATATTGAAAGCTGTTGTGCACTACTGTGACCATTCTAGCTTTCCAACCAAAACTTTCCTGAACAGAAATAGCAGTGTGCTTGTCTGTCCTAGATCAAAACAGCCATCAGGCTTCCATTTAAAATTTCACTGATTCTGCATCTGTATGCTAGTCTGGTTCAAGCCAAAGAACACTGTGTACATTAGCATTTCACAACTTAGTAATCATTCCCAAGCATTATGAGTTTCTGTAGAGACTGTTGGAATTAGACGTGCTGCTTTTCATAGGAGAAAGAACCAGTACTATTCAAAATACTGCAAGGAAACTAACAGGAAAATACTAAAAAAAAAAAAATTAAAAAAAAATTGAGAGTATATTCCCATTTATCATAATCTCCTTTTTCCAAAGCTTTACATATATTAAATTCTTTGTGAAGCATTCATTCAGATATGCTAACAAAGCATAAATATCATAACATTAACTTGCAAAATGACGTAGAAGATTGTTGCTGCTCTGTTCTTTTCACTTGTTAAAGCCTAATCATCATAGAAGTATTGCAGGACTCTGAGTTTTTGTCTTCTTACATAGGTGAATGAAACACTAATTGTTTGATATCACTGCATTTATTAGCAGTTTGAAGGTTTTTTTCTTCCTGGCAGCACTTTATATGGGCTTCTGAATTTCCCTTGATCTGTAGAAGATTCAGTAAGAGGAAAATAAAGGGATGCAAATCTAAGCAATATTTTTCCTTTCTGAAACAAGAGTTTCAGTAGGTTTATATCTAAGTTACATAAAGAGTCCTCAATCATTTAATCTTTCTTTTCTAATTTATTAAATCCCTGTATTGTTCATTCAAATCTACTCCACTTGGATTCAGCAGTGTGTTATTGATCATAGCAAGCCCTGGGCAGGCGGAATACTATGTTGGCTCACCCAGTGTGAGTTAAAAATGTCATTGTTACATGGAATTGCATCTTTTCTTAATTTATGCATTCAGGTGATTGGCAGTTAGAAAAACTAATAAAGGTTTCTAGAACAAATGAAAAGTATTTTACTTTTGCCTGAGGACATTCACCCAGCAGATTCATGCCAGTTAATTAGTGCAATTTTTAACTTGAGGTATACCAGTGAGAATGAGAAATAATTCATGGTGGTAGTTTCAGTGATACTCCAATGAGAAGCCTGAACATTGTCTTCTAAACAGGCATTGCGTTACTCCTAAGAAACTTTCCAGATTTAATCTCTCAAATTGTATTACAAGTTCAGAGCATGAAGTCCAACAACCCATTCAGAACTTACAGCAGAAATCTCATACTCTTTTTACAGATTTCAGCTCTAGCACTTGGCTGCTTTGGTTCAGCAGTAACCCCTGAAGATTTCTAGTAGTGATTCATGTTATAATTTCATTATAGCCAAGAGAACAGTTAATAGTAGTTAAAACCTGATCTGATTCTGATGCTGGATTTCTTATGATTCTACTACTTCCTGGCAGTGTTCAGACTCTTTCAGTTTACCTTGCAGAACTCAGGCCACATTTGCATCCTGGTACCTGAATAGAAGTAAATTGAAGTGACTTGGAATATACTGCCTTCTACTTCTTACCATGCAAAGAAATTCCAGAGGAAAAGCAATACTCCCAAACTGAAGTTTGCCAGAATTATACTTTTTTATTTTAATTGAACATTACAATAAAATTCTGTAATATTACATTGAACTTACCACGCAAAACGTATATAAATTCAATAGAAGATATTGTCAATTTGGCAGTGTTTCATCAGACATCTTAGTTACCTGATTGCATTAATGTTACATATCCAAATTCTCCTTGTTCTGTTATTATATCTTTCCCTGTTGGAATTCAAGCCCTGGAGTCAAATAAGAAAATATCCCCTACTCTTTGAACGAGTTGGATCAAAGGAATGGATGACATCTCTGATCTCTGAGAACAGAAAAGCACACACTTTGGTAAGATCTTGCTCACTGTTAAGACATCATGTCTGGAAACCCAGCATATGGTTAAAACAGAATTAGGACCAACCTATGAAATCCAGAGCTCAACCTTCATCTGCAATTGAATTAGTGTGATTTCTGGTGTTAATGTTCATTCAGTCTGACACTGAAAATTGCAGATCCAACTTTTCTGTCTTTGGAACATAATGTTTAAATATGATAAAAGTCATCAACCTTTTCCCTAGCTAAGCTTAATTTAATCAGAGCCTTTCTGAGCCCCTTATACCAGTGTGGGTTTTTTTGCTGGGTTCCTGATCCACTGACATCACTTTAATTGTATGAAAAAATATCACCTTCAATCAAATAAAACAGCGTCATTAGCTCGTTCAGAAAACTCCTCAGGCATTAAGGAGATGCTGCAGAGCCAAGTGCTCACAGTCAGTTGTTCATTCAGACTGCTGGAGGAGAAGTGACCATCTGCAGCATAGTGCATCCCAAACTGCAGGCAGTAAATCCCACACACTCGGGCAAGCCCACACACACTCGGGCAAGCTTGGACGCAGACGGGGAGCTGTACCCCGTGTAAGAGATGCCTCCCATACCCTCGGGAGCGCGCCTGGGCCGGAGCTGCCTGTGCCCGGCTCGGCATTGCCACCTCCCGGCCCGGCCCCTGCGTTCCGGCCCGGCCCTCTGCGCCCTCTCCCCGACAGCCCGAGCGTGGCAGCGTCACAGGCACTCCGAGCCTCCGCGCAGCGCTGCTGGACGGGTTTTGCCATACTCTGCTCCTGTAGGGAAGCCTGCTGAGCAAGGAAAGATGAGGCACGATGGCACCGGGGATCACTGCGTGTGAACCCACGGGTGACGGTATAGAGGTGCTTTCATGCAGGTGACGTGTGTGGATTCACATACGACACTGCAGGCCCCCACTGTATTTTCAAATGCCAAGCAAGGCTGAGGATCCATCATTGCACCAGGGATGTCCTTACCCATCCACTTCACTGGCTCTACATTTTGCTGCCTGACTTTTTGCCAAAGTTCATTGTTTCCTTACTAGCACCCAGAACAAGTGGGAAGTGGCCTACAGCCTCAGTTTCCTTGTCTGTGCTTCTCCATTTTTCTCACCCTTCTACATAACCAATGGTTGGTAGGGACAAATGGCATTTGTCCATCACAAAAGTAAAGCTAGGCTTAAAACATGTTCATTTGACAAATGAACTTTGTTAGAGCTAATGCCTTTTCACCACACCTCTTATCCTAGGATTTCTTATCACCTCTGTGCCAGATCTCACTGGTGGAATGGCTCCTGAACGCTCTGTGGCCATATCAGTGCAAAGTCTGATGGCTCAACTTAAGCTGTTGCGCAAGGCAGTTCAAGCTAAACTGCAGAGTATTGCATGGACGATAGAAAATGCCCACGTATTTTCTTGCAGCCCCAGAACTGAGAGGGACACACATACAGAGGGTAGGATTCAGTCAGGAGCCGTAAGCATTGTGACTCTCTGGTAATTTTTCTGTTAATATTTTGTGTATGATTTCTCTCATGCCTTTCAATGGGGGCTTTTAACAAAAGTGTAGTTTAGAGTTCAGTTTTATTCAAAGTGTTTAAAGTACTTAAGTATCCCTCAGCTTGCTGTGTATGAAATATTTTTACACCAAATTTAGAAAATATACCCTCCCATTACAGTTTTACAGATGCATTTTCTATTTAAATCTCATTAATACATCAAAACATTAAAGTGCTGAGTGGTTAATAAATACAACAAAACCAGCAGAAAAAAAAATATAGTTAGGATTATATAGCTTTTCTTCTGCGCCTCTGGTGGGATGAGTACGCCCAGCTATGCAGCAGTTGAGCAGCCATTTTAATTAGAATTTAAATTAGATTTTGTAGACCTGTGAAGAAGAAGACAGCCAAAATAGGCCAAAAGATATTACCAACTATAGAGAAACTGATCATGCACTGGCAGTGTCCTGGTAAAGACAGTAATGTTCTAGAATGAAAGCATTGCAAGCTGTATCACAGAAGGAGTGCTTATGTGAGGACTTCAGACTGGAAGGCATGAAGAGGGTTTCTATGTATTTGAACATCTCAGGAAGATATGTAAGACAGGGAGAAACCTGAATTATCGGAAGTGGTTTAGATTTCCTGCATCAGTAGCTTTATATGCAGGTTTCCAAAGGAAAAATGAATTTAATGAAAATTTGCCAGGGCTAGTTTTTGGGTACTTTGTTCCTCTGGGTAAATAGTACATGCCAGTCTTCAGGACTGGCAGCTCAGCTCTATCACCTTACCATTAAGGTTGTGGTGGGTTTGTGTT